>KZ063139.1:0-43555 GCA_002091835.1 Anopheles maculatus
TACTACATTACCTGCCTACGACGGACGTACATAACAAGCAAAGATAAATAGTTTTCAATTGGCCCCGAACCACCGCTTAGAGACGCTACCGACGGACCGGGTTAAATTAACAGGATAGAGTACAGCACAACACCGAAAGCTATCCTAATCGTAATCGCTACAAAAAGGTACGCACCGATGCACTTGGTGCGGCTTTCCGAAAAACGCTTCATACTTTCATTTTGATTGGCCACCACGATTTAGCCTGGTGAATTGTTTTTATACGATGCGTACCCGTAAGCACACGCACACGCACCCGTTTAGTTTTAAACAAAGGAAATCTTTTAACCAAAAAAAAAGCATAATAGAAAGGAAACGATGCTTGTAATGAAGAGTGCTACCGTCGGAACCTGACACTACAGAAAACGGGCACAAGCAAATGGTGAAAAGAACACGAAATAAACAATCCACCAGTACGCGCCTGTTGGAGTGTGTGTGTGTGTGTGTGCGTGAATGTAAATAAACTATCTTGAGGGGATTGTTTTCGGGCCGTACGAAACGACGATAAAACGTGATGGAAACGAATTAAAAGCGGCGAGCAACAAATTCGATACAAGTGTAAATGAAAGTGAAACAAACAATACTGTTAACATGCTACATGCGGATGCTACATCTCATCCATCTGTCGTGCGTATCCTTTTTTCTCGCCTGGGCATGGTGCGTGTGCAAGTGTGTGTTTTAGTCTAAACTCGTGGTTATCATAAAACGCTTTACCCCGCGTCCGTCGGTTGCCGATCGCTCACAAAAATTCTCGGTGCCTCATTGCGTGCCGCAAGTTCTTACATTACAACGAAACGAAGGGGAAAAAAACATACTAAAATATATTTATATATCCGCGCACAGTTTCGGGTGACTGGGTTGAGTTCTCCATTGGCGTTTCCGTTTTCCGCGTGTGGGTCTGTGCGTTTGTTTGTTGCTGGCTCCGTCCGTGATCGTCTTCGCTGGCCGAGAGAGGGTCTCACAAGGCGAATCTACTTATCTCAACCGTTTTCCCGTCACCCCGATTGTGTTGGAGTGGGACCGGTGTGAGAGTATGGGTCGGTAGCGCAGCAATAACAAGTGTCATCTGCCTGGTCTGTCAACGATGAGGCGTCGCGGATGACAGCACCCTTCGAACGCGGCTCCCCTTACACGCCGGCCGATCGGTGCTCCACGTACAGGAAGTACGTGCCGGCCGCGTACGCTAGGAAGTTGAACAAACCAAACACCTACGGATGGAAGCAAGAAGACAGGATGTATGGCGAGAAGTGCGACAGAGAGCAAGTCCGGCAACTTACACCGGCGGCAATGTTGGAACCGCGTCCGCGCCCGTACAAGTTCGACCAGGACGCCAGCTGCACGATGAAGGCGATGAAGTAGAGCAGTGTCGCAATCGCCGTATTGATCAACTCCTGTAGGATGGAAGAATTGAATACGTTTTGGATAAGTAAACTCCGGCCGCACTCAACGCTCGATCGCAACTCACCGTCAGTATCCAGTTGATGGGCAGATTCAGGACCTCTCGGATGCCGAGCAGATACACGAACGTCCAGAGCAGGGTGGCGATGAAGAAGGTGACGACCGCAAACAGGAAGAAGTGAGTGCCGCCAATTAGAGCCGGCGACGCGCACGCCATGCAGATGATACCGAAGACCTTGCGATAGAATTGACAGGTTGATTATTGGGAGCAGGTGAGAGGTGAAGCACGTGATACGATCATGTACCGCGTGAGGCATTACAACAGCAAGCAGAATGTATTTTAATGGTGTTCGGTGCCCTGCTTAATGCGTTTCGTATGCTAAACGGTCACCAAAAGTCAATTGCCACGGTGCTCCCTACGTTAAGCGAAGCATTTGTGTGTGTGTTTTTTTTCCAAAATTCTTGAACAATCGCGGCCTAACCGCGTTGGGCGGCACTAATTGAGCCAGCGATGAAGTCAGCGCTCCAACATATGCGTGTGTGTTCCGGCACTATGGACGGTGGCGTCAGCAGAGTGTTGTCGCCCAACCTACAACGATCGGCGACTCTTGCACAATCGGCTGAGCGCTCCATAAAAAGAGGATGCGAGATCAATGCGTCCCGATGGTCACCGCCAAACACACCATGTGCATGGTATGAGACGAATGAAGTGAAATGACTCAAAGTCTTTATACACGAACCCGCAACCGTTTGGCGATTTCCAGCGCAATGATGTAAATATGTTGTTCTTGGAACATTGCCACGCTCCCGTGCCGCAATTGTTCGGGCGGAAAGTGTTCGATGGTGTAACAATCATGTGGCAGCCGCAGTTTTGCATTTTGCATCGTGTGCTACCCCGACACATCTCGACGTTGGCAAGCCGGCAAGTTAGTCATCCTGCCGCACAAACCGCACCAAGCACAAACCGAAACAAATAGGGACATAAATTAACGCCTTGGTGCTCGGGTGTCAGTGCATGCAGTGTCTAATTAGCAGGCAGAGCACACTGGAACGGTGCGGGTTGCTTCCAACTAGGTGCTAACTATGGCAGCACCTGGGCCACCGATGGTCTGACGTTGACGTCTTCGTTTGGAAGCGCGCGCGTGAGTGTGCGAACCGCGTTGCCAAATCGAGGGTTCGTCCGATTTGGGATCAGTTGATAACGCTTCCAGGAAACAAGGTGTCAAAGCACGGCACCACTTCTTCACACTCTCGCACGTCACCGTGTTTCCGATCAATCATCGTTTTAAGTGAGTGGCAGCACTCATAAACCGTAGTATCGAAGGGAAGCAGACGCACTACAGTGACAGCTGTACCTTGCATTCCGTGCCGTGTACTCTATACCGACCTCTATTCCGGTATGCACTTGGGAAGCGAAGTCCATCTAACATGGGACGTTTGCTGGGTGGTGGCCAGAAATAGGACGCCAACCGACTTCAAACAAGGCACCCGTCAGGGTGCATTTGGTAGTGGGATTTATTATTTTTGCGGCACGCTTCCAGCAGCACTGTACGCGCTTTGTGCGACCGAACTACAACCCACACTCTTAACCCGGCCCGGAATAATAGTATTGCAGCACAAAAACTTAGGGGGATACTGCGTGTGTGTATTTCTGGTGCTGGACATCAGTAAACTGTTGCGCAACGGGATGACTAACTGCGCTGCGATTGTGGTGTGGTACGATTTCTCACGATGGTTGTTGTTTGCGCGTGGTGTGCATATACGTTAATTTGAGATGCAAAAGGGCGAGCATTTTACCGATCCCCAAACAGTACGCTGATTAGCACGTGCAAATCCCATAAATTACTCAACCAATTTTCCATCGGGTTATCGGGAAACGGGTAGGAAGCTAACAGATTTCAGAAAGAGTTTCTGAAGAGTCACTGCAGCTGGTTCGATTTAGTACGCGATAAGGTAGGTAAACGGTACGGTGTTATGCTGGGTTTTACTGGCAAGATCTTTAAGAGCTGCAAGCCATTTAAAGTTTGCTGTAATATTTACAGGAAACGTTAGATGAACTAGAGACAGGACACTGTGCAACAGACTCTATCTCTACCTATCTTGAGCAGTTCAACTCTAGCGGTGCTATGATGCTCCAATAATGCAAGTCCGAAGGATCGATATAAGAAGACCTTTATCAGTAACTGTTTTAACTTGTGTGTACCTCAACGGACTCTTATCATCTGACCCGTCCCAACCAGATCGATCACATTTGCGTGGGTAGGTAGACAAGTGCTACGTGAGAAAAGAATTTGATGGCACTGAGGCGATGCAGCAACTGGGACGTCTTACGGTATATGGGAGATGGACACACACAGAGTGGCCAGCGTTCCCCAACAAACCTTCCCAAAACAACACAATCTTGTCGCGCTCATCAGCTGCATACCAAGCGGGAAGGGGAGAAAGTTTTCCACCCCTCTCCCCCACACCACAGATCTTCACCCATCCACCGCAACCCGGAGCGTTGTTGGCGTGCAGCACGCTTCACTTCCCTGTGCAACAGCGACGTCGTCTCGCCGACCTGGTTCCCTTGGTGCCCGCAAAAACCGTTTAGCCCACTTTCTTACCACTCGAAGGGAAGGGATGAGGGATGAGGGGTAGGGAAAGAAGGGTTGTCCGCTTGGTGTACAATAATGAAAAGAAAACGGTGATCCGTGCCGGCAGTACGGTAAGAAGGGTTGTCCGCTTGGTGTACAATAATGAAAAGAAAACGGTGATCCGTGCCGGCAGTACGGTTTGGCAGAAGACAGAAAAAAAGGTCCACAGGCCGAGCTAAAGACGGTTTTCTGTTTGGCGCTGGATTTGGAGTCCTCCCGATGAGGGTGCGTGACGGAAGATACGTGGAGAGGAGGCATCAGGGAGGGAAAAATTATTTGACACGTTTCCATCTCGTCATCCGGTGCGTTTGTGTGTGCGGTTCGGTTTTGTTTGGATGGGTTTGTTGGGTGATGTTGTGTTTTTTTTGGTTTTCTTTTTCTGCTTTTCGGTCTCTTTGGTTCGCCATAATTCTCCAGCGTTTTCTTCTGCAGCGCGTATGCAGCCGTGTCGCGACAAAAAGCGAAAAAAAAACTATTGCATACATAGAGAAGCAGAGAAGGAGAAGGAGAAAAAAAAATGGCGGAGAGTGTGTAGTCACACCTGTGTGACAAAATGCGATAAGGCGGGTAAGCGCACAAACGAATCGTCCCCGAGAAAGGGTTGGGAATAGATAAATGATAATAAAAAAATATGTATGTATGCCTATGTGTATTCTCTGGCAGCTTCAGTGTAGCGGGCGTTAGTGGTGATGTGGGAGACACAAGCAGGCAACGGCCACAAAGCTAGGCACGCACGCACGCATGATTACCATAGAGAAACCTGACATGAACCACACAGTGTCTAACCAGCCATTTTCTTTTGCGTCTGTCACACGATTTCCCTTGCGCGATGGTACGACACACCAAGTGTCTCATAATGAGCTTCAGCCGGAGGTGACAAGAAGTCGGTGGGATAGCTGCTTAGCATACCATAGTTTCTCTGATCCAGCACCCAGAATCGAAAATCGGCTAGCCCGTGTGACACTCAAAATACCAAAACAAAAAAGAGACATTAGAGAAAAAAAAACGCGTGCTAGAGTGAGCGGGAATCAACGAGGGAACCTCTGGAAACCTGTTTCTAACCTGACCTGGAGAGTGTGGATGTAGTTTTCTTCTCTCTATTCCTCCATCGGAAACGATTCTTGCTCTCGATTCCACCAGATGCCTCCCGGTTTTCCTGGTACACACACAAACACGCTACAAATATGGGTTGTTCCAGGGTCTACTACCCGGTGTCCGGATAGAGGAGGTCTGGGCTCTGGAATAGGGTCACATCGGCTCTATTACCCGTTCCCGTTACAATAGTTTCTAACCAGTAATGTTAACGTCTCGTTTGCCGAGTTGCCGTACAAAATATGGTGTGAGGGATGCGTTGGACAAAATATGACAGGCGACAAGGTGCGTTTACGTTGCATCCATTCTGACGGGAGGTAAGCTTTAGCCGTTGGCGAATAAATTTGCTTCTCAGGAGTGTTCAACCCTACTGGTAATCACTCTCCCAGGCAAGATGGGGATAGCAGGTGGAACACTAGACTCCATCCGTTTTTCTCGCGATGCTCCGGAACTCTGGAACATGGCATCAAATTTCTACCAAACACCAACAATCTCGCTTCTTTGCGAGAGAGAAAGATGTCTAGAACAGTCACGATTCTGTTTTCGTAGGAATCGTACCGCGAAGGCGCACATAAACTTGCAGAAAACAAAAGCAAACGAAAACGTTCCCCGAGCGTTTGGTTTATGGAGCGTAACGAATCGCTAGCAGGCATGATGGGTTTCCGAGTCTATTTGCCCGCACAAGGCCACTCAACCTCCGCAGCCGGAGTATGCGCTTGATCGGCGATTGTACACGCGAGGGCACAGCGACACCATTAGAACATCTGTGATTTTGAGTCCTCCAGTCCAACCAGCAGGCTTGCAACATTCTTGCCACGTGTGGGAGTGGGTTCTTGGTACACGGGGGTGTTCAAAATGCATGCAGGCAGATGTTGCGCGTGCTTGTTTGTGGTTTGGTAACGCTACGGCTAAGAACTGCAAATATTCATGACCGTGTGTTGTTGTATAACGGCTACATCTGTGTTTTGTTCTAGATCCAGAGTGTACCAAAGTGAATCCGATACGATTGAATGGCGTTACAAATACAGGCACACACACACACTCAAATTCTCCGAACATTCCACGCATTCAGAGGTTGAGTCTTGTCCGCGGAAGTTGCGGCGGGATGCACCCTGAACGTAAGGTTCGCCAGTGTCTGCAAATGACCGCAAGCGAAGATCGAAATCAAAACAAAAAAGGCTCAAAACAGAGAGCCCGAAGAGAAAGCCACCATTCAATGGGTATGGGATGGGTTGTTGAGTGTGTGTTGTGGCTAGTAGTGAATGGGATAATTTATCGCAAGTGGTCTCTGGCATGCATATGACTGAAGGCTACCACGAAGACGCTGCATCCAACAGTAGGCGAAGGTGCGAAGGTGTCGAGGCAAAGGAAGGATAGTAGAATTGGTTTCACCCGTATAGATGAAGAAGCTATCGGTTAAGGGTCCCTATACCCTACACACCAACCACATAAACGACCAACCTTCCCAGCAAACAGAGTCGGGGAGAGTTTATCTTCGGGAGAAAAGTGATCGGATACGTGATATCGTAGTATCGTGCCCGTATCGATCGATGCGAGCGAAAGGCATAGAAGAAAATCGACCCGAATGGTCGATTAACGAGCGAACGAGGTGCAGGGAAGCGAGAACGCGGGAACGGCGAGAGTATTGGGACAGAATGTTGCATGACCAGTTTAGGAATGGGGCACACGCACCATGGTACGAGGTTAATGGGTTTTAGATAGCTGGAAGCCATGTCGAGTGGTAGCCACCGTCTTTCTTTCTCTCTCTCGCGCGCGTGTATCTGGTTTGCTGATCGTTTGCTGAGGCTCAACAAAGTAAGGATCCTAAGATCGGGTACGCATTTGTGTGTCTTCCTGGGCTTGGTTGAGTGACCAACTTCCTAGAACGTTTGAAAGCTCAAGTGTCTTGAGATATTTAATGCACAACTGCACGATAATGATAGACAAAGTTTGCTGGGCTGGACGGAGGTAGTGACGCACTACAGAATTAGGTGTGGAGAGTTGTCGCCTGTCAGTGCAATACATCAATTAGAATGAATGTGGCAACTCTCAGGTGTACTGATAGAGAGGAGTGTCCGATAGTCGCTTATTATCTGGCCCCAGTACCTGTTGACCGGTCTCTACTGCAGCAGCAGTTGGTTTGAAGAGCTCCGATAAGCTGTATTGCGTGGGTCAACATGACACCGTCATCAACATCTTCCGGATGTTCGTGTTTCTATTTCAGCTGGGGTTGAAGTGCTGAGCTGTTTGCTTTCAACCTCGATTAGATCTACCAAGGATTGCTGTTTGTTGTGTGGCTATTGCGTGCAATACAAATATCTGCTAGATCTTTTTTTTTTGTCGCTTTTGGAGAACGTACTATGACAAGGCTGTCTAGATGTCTCCCCATTCCTACACACTAACCTCGGCGTAGGCTCCATCTCAATCAACATCTGAGAACGTTTGCTACCTGAGATCCTTAGATCGTGCAAGAATGTGCGGTGACATGCATTCCAACAGAAAACCCAGTCCCAGCCAGAGAACCCACCAAAACGCGAATTCTTGTCCAGCAACCTGCTAAACAAGGGGTGCAGTTGCACATTCCCAACCTTTTGACGATTAGCGCGTTCGTTCGCTTCGGCTAACTGCAGTAATTTTGCGTAATCGGGCGCAACGTGTTTAGAAGGCGGAAAGTAAAGGGTCGCCAAACAGTGGCTGGTGGGAGCCTTCCGAGGGTGCACCATAGTGCCTTGGCTGGCGGGTTGGTGCAATGTAGCACAATTAGATACGGCGAGTGTGGGTGCTCACTGCGGGAATAGACAGTCACAGACAGGCTGTTCCTGCCAACGGGCTGCCAACAGGGTCAACACACACACGCACACACTCACACCTCAACTACTTCCCTCGGCTGTAAATGAGCTGAGGTGTTGAGCTGGTGAGGTTTTGCAAGAGTGTAATCAAAATCGCCCATTGTATTGCGTAAAAACCGCGAAACCGCAAACTCACACAGGAACACCTTTGCGCGAATGATTCAACCCCAAAAAAATGACTTCCCGAACGTTCCCATTCTGGACGGTGGGTCCGATTGTTTCGTTTATCTAATCTTATCGTACGCGCGGCCGCTCAGCTCTCGTGGGCGAATTTTGCTGTACCGCGGAAAATCTTGCCGCTTAGACGACCTCCCCCAAAGAACGCGCCTCAGCATAAGGCGAGCGTACTTACCACCTGTACGATCTTCAGTATGCCCGGGATGGTGATGAAGTACTGCGTGTTGAACTTCAGCCAGTTGAGATTGGATTCCGGCTTGGCCTGAGCCTGGCCCGCCGCTGGAGTGGCCGTCGGTGTGCCAGCGTTGCGGTTCGGCGTCTCCACCGTCACTACCGTTTCGGCCATCATTTTGTCGGGTTTCGGGTTTCGATTACGCTTCCGCACACTGTCGGATGAAGTTGTCTGGTACGCTCACTGGGAACACCCCTGCTTTGTGACAACGAGCAACGGCAGGTTTCTATTTTTGACGCAACACTTTTCACGCTGTCGGTTCCTACCACTGCTTGCCACTCACCACTGCTTTGATGGCGGCCCAAAAACTGTCGCGCAACGGCAATATGGATTAATAGCCCAAACGCCGGTGAAAGTTTGGGGGTATCGTACACCCAAACCTAAACGGTACTCGTTCACACACCCACTACGTACACCAGACACCTAACGCAACGAAACTGATCACACTGCACACTTGTGTTCGGTTTGGTTTCACGCTGCCGGCAACAGTTGTTGATCGATTGAGACTGATTGAAGTCACCGGGAAAGGCCTACAAGGTACACTCTTCGCTGCAAGTACGCTGACTTGGCTGATTGCAGATCTGGTAGGCCTACGATAATGTACACCTTGCTAACTAACCCTCCGAAGACGAGATCCACGTTTCCTTATCCGTTGAGAATTTAAATTTCCAACGAGGGATGCACCAACACTGCAGCTATTACACGCAAACACAACCGTGCGTCAAGACTTTACGCGCTAGAATAAGGGGTTGTTGGGATCAACCGGTGGCAACTCAGCTCACTCTCCGTGGTGTGCACCTTAACGCTCTCTCGTTATGCGGTCTCTCAGCTACTTCAGCCTCAGTGGAGAACAATGCACAACTGGGTCGCGTAATCAACAATCATCGTGTAGCTATCGAATTATCGTGTAACAAGTCAAATCAGAGTGGACATAAGCTGGCAAAGAAGATTTGATGTACGGATTAAGCAGATTTCATACTAACAGGCGTTTAAAACCAATCGAACCAATGCATTTAACATGGAGCTAGGCTACATATTTCAGACGAAGTTGCTCTACCCTGGAATTTGTTTCTGCTCTGCCTTACATTGAAATTAAGCCGTTCATTGTTCGCTCTCACGCATCGTTCGTATTGTGGAAACGCGGTCTTCCACGCATACCATCGCACGCATGTAATGAGAGAGAGAGTTCAGATTATGCTGCGGGTGTGTGTGGCTGCGTACGTTTGAAGCTAAGTACGCAGCCACAAGATTAAAAGCTGTTTCAGCATAGCTTTCATGCGTATAGCCCAGCTAACAAGCTTGTTGAAAGGCAAACAATCAGCACTTAATAAGGGGAGAGTAAATTCTTTTTTCTATTTTAAATAAATTTATTTAGAGTTTTGTTTTACGTTTGTTTATAAAGCTTTATCAATATGTTTTAGCTTTCACTGGACATATAATAAGAGAAGTCTTTTATTAAGAATTATTTAAGAAAATATAGATTCCGTTTTGCTCTGGGAAAACGCTTTCCTTATTCACTTTATATTGGCGCCATCTATATGTAGCTTGGAGTAGCCAGCAAACTACAAAGCATAACATAAAGTACTGATGCCAAGAAGTTTAGCAGATGTAATGACGCTACCCAAGACTCTCAGTATCCGGTTACGTAGTAAACATAACTCCAAGCCAATACAACTAACAAGCATGACCTAGCCAGCCTAGTTACGCTAGGAACGAAAAAAAAAAACTGGCCAAGAATCAAACGTAATACGAACCTTGTCGAGCGTATCCTCTTCTGGCGATGCTGCAACTTGTCGAGAAAAACTTTCGCACGATAAGTATTACAAGAAATAGTCAAGGACGTGACATTTTCGCGCGAAAACTTTTTCCCACGCGAGAAAAAAAACGAATGGAAAAGAAGAGAGAGAGAGAGGGCGAGAGCGAGACAGAAAACGAACGCAACTCGAAACAATTTTATCGTGTTGATTTTCATTTCCAAAGTTTACGCCCGGTTACCAGTGTTATGATTTTTGTCGAAGTGTTCGCATTTATGCATATCCATCCTGTTTAAGGGTTTCTTTCATTTTTTTATTGTTTTTAGTTTGCGCTTTCTTTCTTTTCGCACCGGAGCTTGCTTATCCGTTCCGGGAGGGGAAGTTTTTCGCCTGGCTTTCACCGTACGGACAGTTCAAAAGCAAATTTGGTTGCAATAGTAAAATGGTCGCGACAAGTTGTCACAAGCGTAGCTAACAGGCCGTGGGGATGGTCGTGGTCATAAACGTATGTAATAGGGCGAGAAAGCTTACACCAAACCAAGTGGCGATAAGAATAGGGGGTGCAGTGTGTGTGTGAGGATGGGTGACGGGAAAAGAAAAAATTGCACAAAACAGACATGAAAAGATAAACAAAAAAAAAAGGGCCAAACTATCGCGCCACAAATAGGGCAAAAAAGCGACACCAACAGCAGCAAAAGTTTGTGTTTGGTTTGCAGTATTCTTCTTGCTTTCCCGTCGATTCCACTTAAATTGTACCATTCAATGCACGCAATCGATCGTTTGGTCCCCGGGTCGGGTCTAATGATAAAAACTGCTGTTCGATACAAACACGGGAAGATAATGTTGAGCAGGGGTTTTTCGTTGAATATTTTGAGCTTTTGTTTCTTGTTTCTGTTAACTAGTGTGCATTACTATTAGAGTTTAATAATAGCTTAAGTTAGAAAACGTCTCGACTAGTGAATAGCTCTAAAGAAGCAGAAATGTGTTAAGACTGTCAAATCGAAATTCTGCAGTAATAATAACAGCCGTCGGAAGTTCGTACTCGAAACATCCGATCCGACGTAGAATTCCAGAGGGTTCGCATACACCACACCTCATCCGGGAACCATCAAGATACCAGACGATACCTGATCGTCAGCTTCCTGTAGAATGATCTACCATGTGTCCCCCTAACTTTACCATAGCAACAGAGTTCTCATAAAGAAGCTACACATGCAGAGAATCGAGATAGGTTGTTTATCTGTTAGCTCCATTCCAACCGGATAGCGATACGGTTGAGAGTTTTTACAAGAGCGCAATATCCTGGGCGCGCTCAGCCGTTTTGTCATCAAAATTTGAAGTCTCGTTCAAAAAGAGGGTCTGGTTTGTACGTTTCCTTGGGATACCAAGGAATCAAGACTTTAAGAGCTACTAAGGGAGTGATCGAAGGCGTTGGCGTACTTGGAAAAATGCTTCGGGTTCTATGTTATATTCTCCAAAACTGACAAAGATGTTTTTATCCGTACTTCGATGCTGTATCTCAATCAATCTCTCTCACGTCTTCTCTCACATGGCCATTTGTGATGAGAGCAAAATGAACCTCTTTTTGACAGCGGCGGCGATCGACCAGAAGCTTCAATTCTCTCTATCTACTAACAAAGTATCTACTGTACTGAGATTTGTACTGTACTGAGAAGACTGAGATTTTCTGTAGTGAATGAAGATCTCGCATCGCAGTGGTTGAAAGTTCGCAACTATACACCACACCCATCGAAAACCTTATCGTGTAACCCTGCAAAACAATTGCACTCACACTTCAAGCCAAGGTTAAAAGACTCAAGGTGCAGGTGTAGTGAAAAGGCGGGCTTTTTTTATAATTCTGTTCCTCCTGCTTCAAAAGTAAACAGTGAATGCGAGGCGAAGAAAATGGCTGTGAAAGTCTACTATGGGTCAAGTTTTCCTTCATTCTATCGACGCTTTCCCTGGACGCGGGCGCATTGTTTTACTCTAACGAGCCGGGTTCTTTCGTACCATGGTTCTTGATTATTATTGGGGAAGTTTTTTTTTGTATGTTTTATCTGTGTGAGTGTTTTGTTTTGCTTTGTCGTTGTGCTTCTTCGCTTTGGCACTTCGCTACCGACCTCGATCGGTTGATATTGGACGACACGGTAGAAGGAAAAAGTCTTTTTTTTTATACCTCTTTTTACAAGAGAAGGAAGGGAGGAGGGAGGAGCTAGTCGCATAAGTGCTTTGAATATTTAAACACCACGGTGCACCGTTGCAACAAAGTACCGACGGGCACGAAAGTGTTCTCCCAGCCGCAAAGACAACAACAGGTCGAATGAGGATTTTAATAAAAATGTTTTAAAGCATTCTACCACAAAGCAGGCAAAAAAGAAGTTAAAGAAACAACGAAAGCGATGTAACTATCAATTTAAAAGTAAAAGGGAGCACAATAAAAAGTTTAAAAAATGGTAAAATGAACAGTTGTTGACGCCGGGGTTATGTGATTCCGAGAAAAACTTGACCGGGAAAACCAATATTGGCAGCGTATATTATTTGCTATGAATAATAAATGAATAATAACTGGAATTTTCTATCAATTCTGTGCTTGCTTCGTGGAAGTATAAAAGAAAACACGGAAAAATGGAAATGTTGTTATGATTTTCTCGATGAGAAGCGTGAAGGAAGTGGTGACTGTTCCATGTACTTCAGGTTTGATTTTTTGACTCATTCCAGTATCGTTTTGCTTTTGGGCAGCAGCACCAATAATCGAATTGAGAGCTATTTTTTTTTTAATTACTACTACCTGTTAGGAAAAGGGAAGTAAGGAGAAGAAACGAGAGAGGAAAAACGGGGCTTTTCAAAATACAAATTTAGTGTCACGGGTCAGTAGTTGCGAAATGAGTGAAAATCGGTTGTGGATGATGGTGAAATCTACACCAAAAATCGGTCTGTTGAAAAGAATGTTTAAAGAAAGAGAGAAATATATATATTAAAAGAGAAAAGCGAGAGAGAGAGAGAGAGAGAGAGAAAGATGGAGATGAAAATGAATTAAAAAATTGCATGCAAATATGGTGTTCAGATAAAGGTAAGGTGATAGAACGTTGGTTACCAGCTCGAACCATCCTTCTGGCGCATAGAAGTGTTCAGTGTTCTGTGAGAGACCCCGAAAAAGGGGGGGTCGTGAGGGAGGGAGGAGGTGGTAGAGTACTAGCAAAAGGACACACCGTCCGGGTGTTTGGTCGAGTATGAATTTATTATGCGATTTTGATGAAAATATCTGCCCGGCATAATAAATAGGCACAGGCACGAATTTTGACCTGGTTCGGCGGCATCCCACAACCTCCCTATACAGCAGGATGGAATGGATGACGCGAAGGGTGGTAGAGGGAGAAAGAGAGAGAGAGAGGGGCAGCTCATTTTCGATTTATCGCCCATGTGTTTGTGTGTGTGTATGTATGTGTACATGAAAATGCATATGGAAATGAAGGCAGCTTGGAGAGGGTGGAAAATCGAATCATAACCAAGAGAGCGACAGGAAGAAGGGAGGAGAAGGAGGAGGAGGGATGAGAAAGGGAGAGGGGGAGGAGGATGTTTGCTACAAAGTGAGCTGGCGCTAGGGGTTGGGGATAGAACGCAACTTGTTAGAATTGCAGCGACATGCAAAACAAGCGTACCGTCGATGCCAGACCTCAGTAGAAATGCTGGTGGAGGAAAAAAAGTGTCGACGGGAGTGAGGGCCTTCGGTGAGGGTGAGAATGGAAGGGGGGATCAGCAGGTGGATAAGGTTGACAGGGGAAATTTCAATTAAATTCCATCACCGACCAATATCGAATTCCGATGCCTTTTCGCACACGCCGGTTTTGGTGAAACGGGGCCAACAAGTTGAAAAGTTCGCCCGGCAGACGGAGACAGCGAACGTGGATTTACATACAAAACGCTCACGCACTGCTCGCGATAGCGTGACACCTCGTCACCGTTTGAAGCTAGACTAGAAGCGTGCGTGTGTGTGTGCGCGTGTGTTGTTAACTGTCATTCAATTCCATTCCAATAAAGGGCGATAGAGCTTTTCGATGTGCACTTGTGTGTTTCTGTGCTGTCCCAACCTCATTCGGTGACAATTATTGAGTGATAGTGAGCAGCTACTGCAATAATGGCTAATGATTGCTGCTGTAATTGCAATTACAATGCCCGCAGGGAAGCGAGGCTTCTGTTGGCGTTGGGGTTGTTTTTTTCGTATAAGAAACGAGTAAATAAAACCATTCATTACAGCCAATTGCATAACTGTAGGCGCTGTAATGAGCGAGTTAACAAATGCGCCCGCGCTAGTATGCAATATGAAAACGCCCTAATTTATGCAATTTGTAAGCGTAGGAAATTTCTTCCAGCTAACTCTAAGTTCGACGATGAACACGATCGGTCTCGCGCTGTTCAAGGGCAACATTTACCACCTGCTGCTGTCAATAGGGTATCGTCTCACCTGACGACAACCCCATCGGAAAACCCCCGGACGAAAGCTCATCGTTTATGTATGAAGATTTTTAAACTTCACCTCCGGGTGAATGCCACTCGATCCGGGGTTGAAGTGTTTCGCTTGCCAAAATAAAAGATCAACATCTCGCCAGGTTGTGGGAGCCGAATCTCGTCTCTTAGACGGCTGCCGCTAGACGAAGAAGAGTAGTTTCGTTGTACCGCGCGCGCGGTAGTATGAATATTGAATCAATCCAATTACTGGCGACTCGCAGGTGGACCGTGTGTCCATTCGGTTACGTTCGGGGCTTGCGGCTTGTTAAACTTTCATGGCGGCTTTCCGAAGTCGGGGCGTACCTGAGACCTGGTGCCTTCTTGTTTGTCTGCTTATTACAAACCTGATGCGTCCATGAAGGGTCTGCGGTTGTGCTGTCGCGGTTCCAAGATTAACGAGACATCCGACCGAACAACCCGATTTGACCCCCGAAGGCAGCTGCCAGCGCGGGAGAGCAAAAACGAGTCCCCAATGCCGGAACGCCGCGAGTCGGAGGGCTTCGTGTCTAGGTTGAGCTGCAGTTAGCAGGGCTGTAACGAGTTAACTAGGACCCCTCGCTGCAACTGGTCTGGAGAAACGGTAGGGTGGATGTAAAACTTTTAATTGAATACCTTTCTTCCGATGCCGACATGCAGCACGTGGATTCTTAGGGAGTTTTCCCTATTTTTTCTCCTCCCTCCCACTCCCACTCCCATACTCTACTTCCCCGCTTCCTCACCAAGCGTGCTGCTTTTCGCGAGCGAGTTTTCTTTCAGCAATTGTACGCCCGTCTCCTCGGGGGCAACAACGTTACGCTTCGATGGAATATATGAAAAGAACTCTTGAGCAGCGAGCGAGAAAGAGCAAAAAAAAAACACGATGGACGATGAAATTATGCGCAAACCATAACCCAGGCCCGCATCACCCGTCAGCTAGCGCACCCAACCGGAAGCACCAACCGAAGGGAAGAGATTATTTAAACTTCAGCTCAAAATTGCAAATCCAGCACTGCAAACCGTGCAAGAAACCGGGGAGAACAAAAACACAGCACGAAACTAAAGCGAAGATTGTCTAGTCCTCGCGGGTAGTTCTAATAGCAATAATGAGGATGATGATGTTGCAAAAGCAAACCAACGCCCTTCTGCTTCGACCATATTTTCCCGTTCGTTTGCAGCTGTTTCGTTGGCGATGCAATTTGTTTTGCATGTGGGCATCGTTTCCGGTGTTTTCGTTTTTGGTGCGAAACCGCTGTGAAAACATTGTTTATCTTTTCGTTTGTGGGTGGTTGTAACGATCGTGTGCTCGTGCTTGCAGTACGTGGGAACACTCAAACACATGATTTTATGGCACAAACGTAGAAAAAAAGGGTTTCGAAAATAAATTAACGGATAGAAAATGAAGCAAATTATAGCACTTTAGGCGCTTTATCACCGCAGCGTACGATGTAAGCGCCCAAAAGGTATGCAATGCGTGTGCTAAATCGAGTTGGCGAGAGATTTCTATTCGCTCCGCTCAGCAGAGCGAAAGAGAGCACTCATTCCCTCTCAACAGCACCCACAGACAAAAGCACGAGTTACCATCCAAAAACCGGGATTTTGGTGATATTTAATTTACCCTGTAAGTGGCCTTGTTTAGAAAGGGAGGACCGTTTCAGCCGGTGCATGACGGTAAATAAGGCACATAATCGAATACCTTCGCTAAAACTGACGGTGTGGGAGCGAAACCTGGGCTGAGCATAAAGAGATTAGGCAGCAGCGGGTCGGGGAGCAAACAGACACAGTGACGAGACGATTAAAATGACATAAATAAAATTATAGATAGGGCTTTGTTGGTAAGCTGTTTTGGGAAGTTTGGCCTACCGCTGACGGCTAACGCCTAACGGCTAACGCTTGCCGAGAAAGGCAGTTTTGTGAAGCGATCCTCCAAAGAAGCGGTGTTAAGGTTTTTTTTTATTATCATTCTTTTACTCTTCCACCCCTTCCCCCTCTCCCCTTCCCTCTTCGGGTTGAGAGGAAGGGAAAAGGTGGGAAGGAAAATTGTTCATCTCATCATAATCACGTCCCACGCGCGATAAGGCGTCAATATTTCGTTGCGTGCGCTAGGCGGCTAAAGTTTGAAAGGAAAACTTTTACTCATCCTCACTTTCTTCTCTTCTCTTCCCTGCTTCTCCTTTCTCCGAGAGAGAGAGAGAGGGAGCAAAAAAAAAAGGTTCAATTCATCGCCGTGGCTACACTGCGTGACAGTCATTTGTTCCGCAAATTGCGCGACGTCACCGAATATTGCGACTCATCTCCAGACCAGTTTAGGGTCGGCTGCTGGAACCCCAAGGGAGAAGTTGAAGAGTTTAGAGAGTTTGGACATCATCATGGGCTCCCGTCCGTTTTCTGTTTGGCAACAGTTTATCATTTCTATTTTTCGTCGCACGTCAAGCGAACTCCGATGCTGCAAGTTTCCCGCTTTCCCTTGGGAGATGTTCCGTTCCCCGGAAGGGACCCGTCCTCAACCGTTCCCCTCTCGCCTTCCAGTTATCAAGATTGTTTTGGTCGTTTTTAAAAATTAAGATCATTGATTACCGGTCTAGCAAAAACTGGGACAACACAAAAAATAAGCCTCAAGTCATCCCATATTCCAGTTTTTGTTTTGTGTGTTCTCTATCCCTTTGAAGGTGGAAAGCAAGTGAAAGAAACCAAGAATTCTTCAACTGTCACAGCTATTTAACAAAGAAAGCATCAACTTTAAGCAACCCCGTAGAGTCCTCCTTCTCGTGCAGGTTGAATCCGCAGTTTGAATGGATTGAGCCATAGTCCGAATCCGTTCTTTTTTTTCGGCTTTGGCCACCCATTATCAGACTTTGAGGTGCGATCAAGCTCCTCGCTATTCCTCGTTTCGCCGACAATGTGGACGCCGCTTTAAATCCGGTTGCTCCCAGTGTGGCAAGTGTTGCTGGTGTGCGTGGCACTCAGGGACACAGCTGAACGCGGAACCATTAATCACGGGACGCTGACGCTCGTGTTTTTTTTTGCGCCACGCGCCATTTTTATTGCCCCGACGCTATCATATTGCCATTATTTCGCTTTAAGGCCAAGAGTCTTTAGCGTAACTTCAATCGGTTTTAATTAAAAAAGAAAATGCGGTCGTTAAGAAAATGCTGCAGACTAGCAATTGGGGATAGAGTATTGGAACTCTTGGAGAGAGAGAAAGAGAGAGAGATAGAGAGTAAGAAAGAAAAAAAGAGAGAGAGAGAGAGAGAATGAACGAGATGATTATTAAGGTTTAAAATGATTCCGAAAACATCCAATAATAGCAATTTAAATTATCTTTTAAAAAGAACTAATACATTTAGTTCAGTTGGATTGTGTTGATTCCAAGAAACGTCACTTTTTCTGAATGACAGACGCCGGCTAATCATCAAAATGGAACAATGACAGAAGCGGAGGGTGAATGAATCGCTGCAGTACTTGCAAAAAGGAACCCGCCTACATCAAAACCGCCAGTATATTAAATGATTAAAAAAAGCAGGTTCTTTCGCTCCGGCCATTGATCACAGTGGCCGTTGGGTCCGGGATGCCGACTCTTCCAACGCTTCTGGGCGACTCATTCAACATCCCCGAAACGCAAAAGCGTTTCCATTCCAGTGATGGGGATCGTGGAAAAAAGAGAAAAAGAAAATTCCTCCCAGTACGGTCTTCAATCAAATTTATTTCCACGCAACAACTCCAACTGCCACAGAAGAGTTTTATTGTGCTCGGTTCGTCTCGTCGGTCAGCGTGCCTCCCGTTCTTCCATCTCCTTCCTTTGTTTATCATTTTTCCACGGAAAAGAAAAATCACCATCGGGAAATTCCGGACTGTAAAGCCACCGGGGTGGAAATAATAAGCCATAATTGGGAAGCTCATTTTCACCTCCGCAAGGATCCCGCGTCCAAATTTTTGCTGCCGTTGGATGCTTCCCTCATTTGGGTGCAGTTTTCCGGGTGCGATACTGGCGTGAAAATCCCGGCAGGGAGACCGAGGTTGCGCATATTTCATATCGCATGGGTGGGTATTTATAAACGCTCGAACCAACAGGCAGGCAGGCAGCACACGGGAACGGGTCTTTATGGCCCCTATTATCCTGCCACGGTGATTGCGGTGGGCAATTGTTTGGATTACTGTTTAGCACCCGCACCGAAACCGAACGATTTCCCCCATTTTGGTGGTCGATTGTTGGGCATCTTTCTCTAGCTTGCCGTTGACTAGTTCCAAGATCCTTTTGGCTTGGCCTAACACGACCCGGGACGGGTCCGAGAAAAGTGCCATTCGGTCGAAGTTCGGTCACATTTATCATTCGCGCTGCAGAAAATAGCGCTGAAGTAAGGGGTGGAGTAAGGCTCTCTGAGTATCTGTGTGTGTGTGTGTGTGTGTGTGTGTGTGTGTGTGTGTGTGTGTGTGTGTGTGTGTGTGCTCCATCTCAACGTCCCTAGTGACGACCTCTGAGAACTCGGAGGTTGCAAAGTGTCATTAAAATAGGATCCCGCACAAGTCCCCATTTGCCAGGACCACGCCACACAAAGCAAACTTCAGATTGAGCAATCGGAGAAGCCGTGGATGATAAATCATTCATTCCTCCACTTGGTGACCTGTTGGTGAAAGTTGGCGGACCTGCCCAACTTTGGTCACGCTGCATAGAGTACTCGGTCCCACAGGATGCGACCGAGGACTTCCAGTGGTTGAAATTGCGCCGTAACTCATTCGATACCACCACAAACTCGATACCCGATTGATGCAATAGACACCGAATCCGTTAGGCATTATGGCCCGTATCAATCCGTCAACTATGTCACGACTTCCGAAATCGTGCCAGGGCTGGTTAAAGATGCAGGCGCCCACCTGTTGCCGCGATAGGAATACTCTCGAACCCCGTACTGTTCACAAACTCTCCCCGGGTCGCGGGAAGAAGGTATGGGATACGGGAGGTAGTAGTCTAGGGATCAGGTAATGAGTCGGCAACATCGAAAAGCTGCTTTCAATTAGCTGATGTAGCGCTACACACGCAAAGCTCACCGGACCCGGGTTTTGTCGATGGTCGATGATGATGCTAACCTTGCGAGAAGTTAGGAAAGGTGTGTAGTGTTGAAGCTAATGGACAAAATGGTCGGATTATAATGATGGAGATTCGGACATGGAGATAGGAGCATGGCAAGCAGTTAGGAATAATCTGCCCTCGATTAGCTACCAACACTACCAGCACTAGTAGGCTACACTCACGGTGAAGTTCGCCTCCCAGAAGCAGGAGTTGTCTGGAGATGCCTCACAATGTCTGGATGTGATTTGCTACCTTTACTAACCTAGATCACTCTATCTGCCTGAAATTACACACGGCTAAGCGTTGGAAATCTAAACCCATTTTGAATCGTCCCATATTTAGATCACTTTCGCGTAACATCCTCTCGTTTCCAGCGTTGTGCCCTATTATCCTGCTTTATTCGATCAGCTGGTTTTGCCGAGTGTGCGCACTAGTGCGCATTGATTCACACACCGAGGACATGGGTTAAAGTTTCGCCGACAACCCAGTGGGTTGCTGGTGGTTGATGTGTCAGGACACTAGACAGTCGGCCTAATTGCATATGTCTGCCACTGGAATGTTGTCCTCCCATGCGTTACGATTGATCGATTTGGTCACGGCGTTAGGTCTCTCCATCTATCAACCACGCCAGCACACCCTCTGCTCGCAAGGCTGAGCGCGCCCTAATCCAGCCGTAAGTCTTCATCGATTACAGACGGCTAAAGTACTCGCATGTTACGCTTACCCACTCGTGTATCGACTTTTCCTCAAGACTCGGATGAGATGGAGAGGATAGGTTAAGGCAAGTGGATTTAATTAATTTCTACGTGCCATCGTACAATCTCGATGTGCGTTTTCATTTAATGTTACTCCCAAAAAAGGAAAACACGTCGGTCACATCAGGACGTTCTCGGCTCGGGTTTTTTTTTCGCTGCTAAAAATCTCACCAACTGAAGCAGTAAGCAGAGAGTTCGGCAAAGTTTGTTTTCTTCCGTCGGTTACTTCTGCCCTCAAATTCAATTCCAAGCCCGACGCATACGGAATCGTTTCAGAAAAATATCCTGTCTCGACGGCGCTGATAGAGTGCTGGTGAGTTTGTCCTTCATTCTGAAGCGCCCGAATGTAGGCTGTGCGGAATGACCATCGCGACCAACCGAAAAATAGACGAGACCCTGGAAGCGCCAGGAAGTCGTACACCGAGAGAACCTCGTTTGATAAAAGTTAGCATCACCGGGGGGGGGGAAAAAACGGGCAAGTTGTCCACGCTAGGAAGTTGTTTACCTTTTCCTACACTATGTTGTTTCTGCCACCCTGGTTGTCGAGAGTGTCTTGCAGTGTGTGTGTGTGTTCCATCATTCTGCCACTGGGTAGTTTTTCCATTTAAATCTTGTTTTCTCGAGGTTTTTGCTTGGCGCAAAAATGGTAAGAAAGTGTAGATAACCGGAAGTAACGAGCAGCTTTGTGTCTTGCCGCGTTTTTCTTTATTCTTCATTCCTTTTACCAGGACACATACACCGGGAAGGATCGGTTGCGTTGCTGTCAGGATCAAGCAATAACAGGAACCACTTTGGTGTGTATACCAAGCTGTTTGCTGTTGGCTCGGTGTGTTGTTTGTTTGCACTTGCACTTCCTGTTGGTTGTGGCTCGGCGACGACTAATGTAACGACTTACCTTCGAGCTGACAGTATCAATCTTTTTCCCTGACGATGTGTATGTGATTAATCACAACCAGCGTGAAGCTTGAGGCCCAAACACGACGCGCTTTCAAAACTTCACGCTTTAAGAGTTTCCTTGGAAGAACAGTAAACTTTACAGCTTTAACTGTGTACGGATGTATTTGCAATGAGCAAGAATCGTTTGTTTTCATCTCCAAGGGACCGCTCTAGCTCCCCGGCTACCTTGTAAACATAATAAGTTTGTTAGTAAGCCAGTCGTTGCGCGTTGCATGGTTGCAACACCGATAATAACTAGCAAAGAAGCTTCCTCCTTTCATCCTCATCGCGCCGGAAGTCTTGCGGGGTTGGGTAAAGTCCGCCACAGTTCCTGCTCGCAGCAGGGTGCAAAGTAAAACAAAAAAGTGCCAAGTGCGATAGCTCGTAAAGAAAGGCAGCAAAACTAGCAGATTACTTAAGCCCTTTCGGTATTCGTTTTTGATTCTTCTTTTGGATAGTGTAGGAAGCCGGCTAGACACGGGTGAATGTGTGGCCAGGGTTGCTGAAGAAGCGAATGTTGACTCTCCGTTCCCTACCAGCCGGGTCTGGAAATGCGGACATTACCGGTAAGCTAGATCCAGCAGAAAAACTTCCCATTCCAGACCTTCGCCCAGGCAAGTTGTGTGATTTTAATTAGACTTGTTAGAAGGAAGTTTGCTGTTTTTCTCCCCTATCCTTGGACGCATTTTTCGCTACCCAGCTGCACGAGTATCTATGTGCGTGTGTGTGTGTGTGTATCTATTCATTGCATTCTTGTGCCGCTGTTCGACACAAACTTCCTGGGCCCATTGTTCGATGTCGATGCGTTGGCGATGGCTTACATTATCCTTGCTTTCTGCACACAGCGAGAGCTCTGGCTTCAGAGAATAGCGGAGTAATCCCCGAGTTGCTTTGGTACAGCTGTTACACGGTGCTTTTTTTCTCGCTGGAGAGATTCCTTCTTCCCAGAGAATGGTGGAGTTCGAGCAAACAACAGGGTGCCAGCATACAACAGTTGGCAGAACAGTGGCGTAATTAAACAGATCTTGCGCCATCACTCTCGCTTTGCTGCCTGCTGTCGGACGGACTCCGTGGGTGTGTGTGTGTTACGTCCATTAGATATTAAAGAACGATTTTACAGTGGTAAGAGTACGGTGTGTAATGCCATATTTGCACTTGGTGCGGCATCAGGAGGTAACTAACCTTAATGAACGACGGTGGATTAAAAATAAAGCGCCACTATCAGTTACTCGGGAGAGCTTTATACGCTCGTCGGTACGATATCGGACAGGTGTGTGAGTCTCGCAGTACTATTACACTTTACTGATCAAATTAGCTGGCGTGTAGGAATCCTGGTCGAACCTAGGAATCCTCGCTATTTCTCTCAAGTTTTTTTTTGTTTACCAAGTTCTAGGGATAGCAGATGCCTCTCTGTATGATACAATCACGGTGCAGTATTCAGAATTACTCTACGTTCCTTCTTGGTACAAACGCAAGTGTCCGAAATAGCAGTTCTCGCTAAAAATAAGAACACATTTCACGTGTAAACTTTCTCCAATTCGTCTCGCTTTTGTTCTTCGCTCGTTCGCGTACGTCACGACGCATTATTTTGCAGACATTCCTGTGCCGTTGCGTAGGCCCTGGCCCGAACAAAAACATACCCACAGATACAGCAAGGGAATGCATACGGTGGAACTCGTCCAATAATAATAAATATGCAATCGTCATGCGCAAATGTACGGTGCATGCATCCATATGCCACATGCTCTTCACATTGACCGTCAAGGATGGGCTGTTCCTACGCTCACCTTGTCCTTCGGTGAGGGGTTCCTCACACGCAGCTCAGCTCATGCTGCGCTGTCACTACTGGATCTCTGCGCTGCTCATACTCTTCTCGTTGTGTTTATGTGTCTGTGTGTGTGCGCGCGCGTGTGTGTGTGTGTGGGAGTTTCCGAAAAGGAATTTTGCTTATTTATCCGCAAGTCGGCAACATTGTACACAAGCCGTGGCAGATTATTATGTCCCGGCGCGCACGTCACACGTCTTGCGCAGCTCGCGCACCAATAACGCTTCCGTCCCTGTCTGTCGTTTGCCGACCGGTTCCGACGGTCCTGCTCCAACCTTTTTTTGGGGCGATTTTTTCGCGTACGGCGCGTGTCGTATCGGGGGCTCAGTCGTAAAATCAAGCGTGCCGTGTACGGTGAGCGGCGACCGGATCTGCACGGGTCCTCGGTAACGGGTTTGCGTATCCCGCGTGGCTGTGAGGCTTCGGTAGGCTTCGTGCGGATTGTGTGCCTAACTGTTACGAGTGTCGGTGAACGATGCGCGATAGTTATTGTGACAATACTCTCTAGTTGGATGCGTTCTGAATCTGTGCTCCGTTTGGTGACGTGTGATCGTTCGCTGACCGACATCATCGCCCACTCACTGATGACCTCCGCTACATTCCATGTCAACAGCAATCAAATAGAAAGCTTGCATCCACTAAATCAGTGTGCGAAGATGCTGTGCCCGGCACAGATGCTGCGGTGCAGCAACATCAAGAGAAAGAGAAGGGCGAACCTCGTGCGATGCAAACATGATGCCAGCGTACCGCTATCTCAGTTTTTAATGTTGTTTTGGGGTAAAAATAGTTGCCCCAAACCTGTCCGAGCGTAGCAGCGGACGCGCAAGCGAATGTAAATTGTGGGCACCGATGTCACCGTTGCAAGATGAATGAATTGAGGCTTTTGCTTTCTTGACGGTTGGTAGGAAGTGACTGTTGCTAACAGGTTTTCTTGTGGTGCGAATTATGCCGTGCTGTCAGGCACTACCTGAGCAGTGACGGCAGTTCATAAAGCACGTCGCTCTTACCGCGTACCGAAAGTGGTTTTTAAAATACTAATAATTTAGTAAGCTATTTTTGGGTGTCCCACCCCTAGTCCAGGTGCCAGGTTGACAAATGTAATGGCGGTCCGCTTGCGCCTTCGTCAAGGTGATGGCCTCGCGAATATTACCAAGCTAGGTACAGGGCCTGGCAGAAGCAATACGAATGACCTTGGAAAGATGTCAGTTTTGGGGAGACGGTTTTCCGCTCGCCCCACACAAAAACATCGCTGCGTGACAGCGGTGCTGTCTCAGTGATGGCGGATTAGAATATGCGTTAGGTGCCGTGGTTGGCCTTCCCGTTTGTGGCGATTGTTTACTTCGGCGGAATCGGTGCTTCTAGATGTTTATCTGACATCGATATATATACTACCTTTCACACTTACTGACGTCTGCGGAGTGGCATTTGTAACGATTGATGGCTGTTGACACGTTCAGTCCAAGCAGTGCTCATACAATTTCTCTCCCTTTGACACCAATTACGCTCATCGCGAGGTGCCAGCCAACACCACGGCAGCGTTTTGAGAAGAGTAGGAATGCTGGATTGCTGCCGGATGTTTGGAAACAAAATAATCAATATTCACCCAAACGATCGCGCTACATTGCCCCCGACCTTGCCCAGTGTTTTCGAGCCAGAGCGCACGTACCGAAAACACCCGTGCGAGCATGCTTTGATGTTCCCGATCGGGTACGGCCGAGCTGTGGAATCTTCAATCACCCCATGGGATCTCACTACTCTGTACGTAGCTGAGCACACATCTGTGACGACGTCATGCGACACACTGGCCCGTACCGTACGTCACTTTCGCTTTCGTCGCACCGCGTTCGTAAGCCACGCGGTCATGCTATTTATAGCCGGGTGTCTTCGCACAACTAGCAAGGCCGGTGGTTGAGACAGACAAAGCAACCTGTGGCAACCAGCTGGCGCATTAGTGATCGGTGCGCTCGTAAAAGTATAACGACCTATTACGTGTGGGATCAAGCTGCATGCAGGCATCGCGCGAGCGTTCTGTCCATACACGCTACGAGCCACTCTCGGTGGGTGGTTTGTTCTGTTGCGATGCTAAAGATGCCGTTGGAGGCCTCACACGATCATCAAGACCGGCCAGATTCAGAACGACATGCTTCTAGGCGCGCGAAATATTGCCCGTATCCCACAGCCTAGTGTAATGTGTAGTGTTTATTTCATTCGGCAGCGAAATGTTGGTGATGCAGTTGATTGCCCAGTGTTGATGCGGCTTGTGGAACACTTCACGACCGGAAGGACAACATTATTGGCTCGATATTAAAATTCGCTTCCGCAATGATGTCTTACCGACACAGCATTGCTAGCACGGCTAGTGAGGAAGGATCGTGTGATGTTAACAACAACAATCTGCTCAGCGCGGACAATCTGCTGCGATTGGCGCTGAAGAAACCAAAGAGCTGGAAATGGGAACTCACGACGTCTAGCTCGTCGCCCAACATAAGCTTTCCAAAGATACAGCTCTTTGATGGTGTTAGCGGGGAGCTGATGGTGGAAGTTGATCGACCGGACTGTGTCATACGGTCGGATTGCTCGGATGTTGGGCGTGGATCTGCCGAGCAATCGGTCTTGATGCAGAGTAGCAGCAGCTCCAGAGAGCTAGACTCTCGGCAGGGTCGATATCGGCGTTCCCGCACATCCTTGGTGAAGGAGAAGCTATCCACGTCCGGTGACTCGCTGGCCGATATCTTCAATCAATTGCAAAACAAAGGACTCGGTCACAAGTTGTCCACGAGCAGGTTCACAGTACAGACTGCTCAATGGAGACGTAGAGGACGGTCGGGGATCACTGCAGAAGAGCAAGTCGGCCAACGCTATCGGTGTGCAGGAAGCTCCACCGATCGTTCGGCGTCGGTCGCGCCGCTCGTTGGCTAGCCGCTCTAGCTCGATTCTGGAGCGTATCAGCGAGTTCTACGGTCGCAGTTCGACCGAGGAGGAAGACACACGAGACTTACAGCTAGTGCTGCCACCCGTTCCACTGCTCTCACTGCCAGCGAATGATCCTCCGGTACAGGGAGAAGCCACCGATGGTGTAACAATCGAAGAGATTCCAGCCGACCCATCAACCACTCCTATCAAACCTCGCCCCAAAATCTACAAGCTCGTTCGCAGCAACATTGGCACGCTGATGGTACGCGAGGAGAGCTTCCACACGCAGCGTAGCTTAAGAAGACGACAGCGAGAGAACGGTGAGCACGCATCATCCACCCAGGACTCGGAACGTTTGGTGGAGTTAGACGAATGGACTGATCGACCGCGTCCCATGGACAGTGGTGAGATGGAACGCTTTAGATACGAGCGAGAAATAAACCGCATCGATGGTCTCCTGTCGCGCGTTATGCTTTCGCACGATCTGCAAACGGAAGAGGAGCACCGGGAGGCACCAAGCATACGGATCTCGGAACCGCCGGAAGTGGTGGAGTCGATGAATGGGTTCGCCACTCACCAAAATGGAACGTCACACCGGAAGCGACGCTCGAGGCGTAGTGTAAGTGTGGGCGGTAGCGTCAACTCGCCCCACCGTGGATCGATATCGTCCGGGCGCAATCACTCGCCGACGGATCCGTACGCGCGGCGGAACGGACGACGCTCGGCATCCAGCTCTTCCACGTCGGACACGGAGCCCGGTCCTAGAAGGCGCGAACAGCGCACGGGAAGCTCCTCGCGATCTGGGTCGCAGAAGCGCCGTGGCCGAACGCGTCATCGCACGAACGAACCAGATAGCAGCCCACGTGCAGCGATCAGTAACGGTAAGTGTTTCCAGTACTCCTTCAATTGTCAATTGTGCCGTACCGTAGATGTAGCGAAACCCTCTCTTGGATGGCTCGTGTCGTGACTAATGTACGCTGCGCTGCTGTAACAAAAGCTTTTATGAGAAGTAGTAGTTTGTGAATGGAATGTTCGGGGTGGAGTGTCTAGGAGAAGATAAAGTATAATTAAAACTGTAACAGATGATTCAAACCTGGCACGGTGAGAGGGCTGGTCCGGGTGTTAGACTTCTGGATATCCCCGGGTGCTACCGTACTTGGCGCTACAGGGGTATGTAAGCGGGGGTGGTAGGAGAGGAGGGTCCGGAGAGAGGGAGTACATCCAGCCAAACATGGCATGGAAAGTAGCATGGAAATCGGTATTTTGGTCACCTCTCGCCAGAATGACGCTTGTGATGCGTTACGGTTGATCGCCCAAGCGTTACAGGGCCTCCCGGTTTACGAACAAGCGGCACCGCGGTGCCATATTGTGCGGTTTCTGCTGACGGTCATACAGGGATACAAGGTGCGTCCATTCTTCATCATGCTGATTTGCCATCATTCCCATTTTTGGAACAGGTGGCAGCAGCAAACAGCAACAAGGCCACAGTGACTTGTAGGGTGCGGATGATGTGGGGTTTCAGTGTTTTTTTTTTGTTTTCAAAGGGGACTTTACTATACGCAATGCCGCACAGCTACATTGTGCGTGTTGTTCATTGGCAAAGTGAACTTGTTCGCAGGATAACGAACACATACTACGCAACCCCCCACCACAACACGGGCTGTCGAAGGGTCTTTACTGTAGCGAAGGTGCTGTGGCGCAGAGAACCGCTAGCCGTAACACCCTCAGCACAAAAAAAAACACGGTGGTGGCGATTGTTTATCGAGCTGTTTTGTTTTGATTCCGCTGTTCGTTGGGCTCGGTACGGCCGGACCGGAAACACCGACGTTCGAACGGGACGCTTGCGCACCAAGCAGCTGAAGCTGCTGCACGAAGCATACGAAAAAGGCTCTCCCTCTGGGTACTCTAACATCCACTGCTGGATCTAAAATCGCTTGGAAAACGGTCTAAACGACTTGGCAAAATTAGAACACACGAATGACGAATCCCGGCACCGGGAAACGTACAGGTGCGAACAGGCACCGGTGCAGAATGTGTCATCCGGCGCATACAAACGTTACGCTCGTCTGCTCTCTCGCTCACACGCACGCCCCACAGCCACGGTAACCTCGTGGTCGCGTTGTGATGATACGTCGGGGTTCGGGGTTTTTCGTTCTGTGTGGCGCTTTGTATGTGTGTGCGCGAGAATACGAGAGCCCGACAGCCGCTCGATTGGGCTTAGCAGGCGGCATGAAGCGTCAGTTTGTTTGCTAGCGTTAGTGACGCATCTTGCGTGGTTTCGGTCCGCTTCCAGTCGATCCCGATATCGGCTATCGGAGACCGTGGTGGGCGAGATTTTCCACGCGTGTGGAAAACATCGAGTATTCGCGTGCCGCGTGCGACAACTGTGTGCAGTGGAAAACTGTGGAAAGAAAAGTTGCCCTTTGCTTTTGTTTTGTTGTTTCTCGTCACTGTGTAAAGTGTCCAAAGTGTAATTGAGTGCTTGCTTGGGAGTGTATGAGCGTGTGCGTGTAAATGATGTAGCTTTTAGTAGCGCTTACCAGCCAGATGCACCGATGCATGTTGAATAAATTGTTCGTCAGGTTCTTTTATCTTCCAGAGCGTCCTCTTTAGTGTTATTTAGCCGGCCGTTACGCGTTATCGGTCACGCTATCATTCCAGCTTGATCTGATCGGATTCTGGCCCAGAGCGCATCCCCAAGCTAATATTGTGATCGTCGTGTGTCGAGTGCGGTGCAAATTCTTTTGTATGCGTATCGGTACAAACATCGGGTGCGTGTAGTGGGAATTCGCTAATGAAGAAGCGTTAATTGCAACATCCACCCAAAGGTGATTGTGCGTGTGTGGCATGGGTGTATGGGTTTAATTAATGGTAAACCGGGTTCGAAAGAAATAAAAGCCACAACATACAGTCAACAAACCACAGACTCTCGGTAGTAGACGCGTGTGTTCCTCGTCCATCAAACAGCATCTAGCAAACAAAAAACACACACTCACACCAGTGCGTGCTATCTGTCCGGACGACCATCAACGGTGCTGTGCGGTACGGTAGCGCACGACAGCTCAGATAAGTAAGGTAGCTATACATCCGTTTAGTGTTTAGGGATCTATTTTTCGTACGATCGTGCCAGTTCTAGGTGCACGGTAATGATTGCTTTATATTAGCCATTTGCCAATAATGATTCGTTGGAATTCGATTAATTTTAAACCGGATATGAATGCATTCTTTGCGCTCACTGTCATCCGTTTGTTCTTGCAAAAGTCACGTTGACGTTTAAAAAAAATTAATGTTGACATTTTAATCGGCTCGGGGAATACTGTGACAGCACTTTTTTAAGCCATACTCGCTTTCAGAATTTCATCACCTTCACTCGGGTGTGCGAGTGTTACTATGTGTGTGTGTGTGTTTAATAGAGTTCTTCCCGTTTGCGAAAAGAACGAAACCGAACAAAAGTGCTAATGGGGATGTGGCGCTGTAAAAATGACATGTAATTTAAATATCAATTACACACCCACCAACACTCTACCTGCTGCAACCGATGAAGCGTGTCGATGTAATTTGTGTTAGTGTAGGTGCGCTTCTTTCTCTTGTCAGGGTGCTGTTGTACTTGGAAGGTTTCTGATACTGGAATCTTCGTCGCAGTGAGATGACTTTTTTTTGCTTAGTTTTTTGTAAAATTATTTGCTAAAAGGGAAACATTTATAATAAGAATGCGCACATACTAGCTTTGAATTCTTCAAAAAAAACTATTAACGATCATCATTTTAAATCGATTTAAACAATATTTTATATCACAAAACATTGTTGATTAACTCGTCGAAAACTGATTAACTCAAGGGTGATGTACAGATAGGAACCATAGCTTAGGTTCAGCCCGCGTAGACTCAGGTCCGGACATCGGATTTGGTGTGGTATTTGGTCCCCCAATTTGCATTCCGATTAGGGACTCCATACAGCTTGATCAACCACTGGTTGTACTGTGAATTAGACTCGCCAGGTGCCGGTGGGCTGATGAACCAGCCTGATAGACTTCCACCAAGAAGGCCAAGATATTGGATTGGCAGACGACAGCGATGTGAGTGATATCGAGGACTTCTGTTAAAGGCCAGAAAACACGGAACAGTTTGCAGCAAATAGTTGGTTAGGAATACTTTAACCTACATTCAAAGCTACCACCAATAATTAAGCACACATACTATTTGTGTAGATGAAATATATCTGAAATTCACAATGCAATAACGGTCGGCTTTCAATGAATTTCAAAAGCTGCACCAAATTCGTTACGATTCGCGTGATGCAAGCTGACAAAATGTTATTTACGGTACAATCTTTTGTGCAGCAACCGGTAATTGATTTGTAAAGGGCATTTTACTCCCATTCAGTAAATGAATTTCGAAAACAGGTGTAAAATAATATTCATTGTGTTATTACCGGGAACATAAAAGCGATTTACCACTGCCGGGAGGTTAAACCTTTTCCAGGTTATATTCCATTTAACACAAACTACCATTGAAATAGTTAGTTGTGCAACTTTTATGAAAACTACTGTCGTACAAAACTAACACACTACCCGTGGCAAACAATTTTATGATCAACCGCACGAAACGACAGCGCTCATGAACATGAAAAACATGTTATCCGGCCCGGTTCGCTTTGCAGTGTCAGCAAACCAGCTGGGGGGATGGGGTAAGGCGAGGAAAATGGGTAGTTGCAATTGAAATAGCTAATTTCGAAATTACTCTCCAACCTGCACCCATTCCGTGTCCCAGTAGTCCCAGTCGGCACCAGTTAGAAGAGCGTGTTTGACGCAGCGAAATTTGATACTAGTTTGCCATAATTCTCCCGCAATAAACCCTGCAACTAAATGCACACACACACAGCCATCGTCACACCTGTGTGACCAATTCGTCATCATTGCTTCCGTCATCTCCGCAGCAGTTGTAGTAGTTTTAATTTAATCGCTTCGTATCGCCGTATTTCTGCTTGCTATTTCCAAATGTCGCCTTATCACAATGGCGGGTTCGTGGAGGACTGTTTTAATCACTTCACGCAAAATCCCGTGTATGGTGTGAGTGGGGCAATGAGCAAAGAAAAACAAAAAACACCCCCTTATGTAATTTAAAATGTACACTCCCACGCAAACTGTTTCCCGGCCGTGCGTTTTGAATCAATTGGGATTTTTCCGAACTACGGTATTGAACATTTTTCCCGCACCTGATATTCGTTTCGCTCTTTTATTCATGTGCCTTTCTTCACGCAACACGTTTCCCGTGCTTGCCAGGGCAAAATGCATTATAATGAGCCCCGTGTCGTTTGTGCGAAATGCGACAATTTCATTTTTAACCTAACTTTTTTTCACTTCTTTCTCCACTGTTGGATGTTGAAGATGTGTGACGCGAGCGTACGGGTACGTGTGATAACCGACTGTTGGGTGAAGAGTTTCAACAGCAACAAAAACAGGACTTGCTACAGCCTGTTGTAAGGGATGCAAAGGGAGTTTGGCTTTTTTTTTTTAAATTAAAATTGAAACTCTGTTAACGAAATCGATACCACTGATGAAGTGGTAGTGTGGTTTGAAGTGATTTTGATTTATGTTAATCGGTCAAGCAACACTTTCCACACCGCTCATGCCGAACCCCGAAAATATGTGCCTTTTACCCTTATGGTTTCCGTAGCAAAATGCATCACACGGTCCGGGGCCGGTTTGTGGGATTATTCGCAATAAAACTGCACCTTTCGACAGCTCCACAGCTTACTGCATGCATGTGTGCGATCGCGATCACGCTTGATACGCTAAGCTAAGAATGCTAAATAAATGTTTTTCGCCAAACAGTGTCTGTGTGTGAATCGTAAATTATCATATTTGTAGCAGCTTGCGGAATGTTTCTAATGTTCGGTCCGCTCAGGGGTTTAGGGGCAAGACATAAAAAGCGTTGCAGGAAATCAAAGAAACTTAATCCCGGCGCCTGGAACGATCAACATCTTTTCCATCAACAAACATATGGGTTGGGCCGGACCCGGACTGCAAGAGGCTAGTGCATCATCGGTAGTGCACAATCCGCAACAGCCGAGAGATAGGAGGAAGATGCACAAATAAAGTGAGAGCGAGCAAGCGCGAGCATAGCAAAAATGCATTAGCACTACGATCATAATCCAACGCCGGAGGCAAACACCGGCCCGGCAGAGGCGTTAATGATTCCATTTTCGTCTTTCCAGCGCTTTTTCTTGACAAGATAAATACGGTGTGTGCGGTTTTTTGCAGGGTGCAAAAACTAGGATCAGACGCAGAGCCGGGTCCAGAAGCTGGCATACACAAACACTATCTTTTATTGCCAAGTGTTGGCATTCCAAAGTGCACTCGCAAGTAGGTGCTAATTGTGCGCGGTTAACGCATCAATCTTTGGGCCTGAACCGTGTAGAAATCCTTGCCATTTAATGGAGATGAGGATCGGGCTATTATTAGGGTGGCTGGTCGTGCCGAAGAATGGACATATTTGGTCATCTGTCACGATCGTAGCGAAGCGTTTCGATTGATTTGTCCTGCCGAAGAAGAGAATGCTTTTTTGACAGATAGAATGAACTGCAAAACTGCAGAAAATTAGCAAACTTGCTGTGCTATAAAAATTGCTTAATGGAGATAAGTTCTATCTGTGCGAGTAACGTGAAAATTTGCCATATTTCATTTTGCCAGATTTCATTTGCTATAAAACTTTCTTATCTGGAAGTCTTCCTCGAATTGAGTCCCGTCGAGACCTCTGGAGATTAAAGCGGCAAGAAGTTGTATCAGCTTATGAGATTCGAATGAGTTTGCGATTATGTGAAGCTGTACGAAACATCTATTCGACAACTGAACTGAAAACGTTCCATAAAAATTGCTTGACCTACTTACCCTTTTGTCGCAAGTTAATGGATTAATCTGCGATAACGTGTAATGTACTTAACTTTCACTCAACACCCCGACTGAAAACTGATAACAAAAAAAACAAAACATGATAAAGTGTGCAAACTTTTTTGCTTGCTATAAAAACTAGCTAACCTTTCTATCTCTATCGGTGCAAGTGAGTGGATTGATTTGTCGCTACCAGAACTAAAAACTGTAAATAATTGGTAAAAGTTTCCTACCTGTCTACGCTATGAACATGTCCCAATCTCAATAGAGCACTATTGGCGTGAGCGATTGTGTGCTATAATTGTAATTTTCCCGCATTATCGTTGTTTTGCGAGTGTTTTGTGAGTGGCATTTTGGAACTATTTACATTCACCGCATCCTTACCATCAGTACACAAACGCGCAAGTGACCGATCGCTTCATTCCCATTCCCTTATGACAGTCACTCCTGTCCGTAATCTAAATAATTGGCTATAAACCCTTTTATCCCCCTGCAGCCGACAAGCACTCGCGCGCGCGCATGTGTGTGTGTGTTTGCGTGTGTGTGTGTAGTGTGGATGCAGCCGAGAAAAAGTCCCCGTTGGTTTTATTTTACCTTTCTTTCTCTCTTTCTTCTTTTATTGGCACCCCATCACTCGGCCCAAAACATGCTTGCCACCCAACAAATGTCCTCCCGCTATATACCTTGGCTCGCCTCCTTCCATCCCACCATCCAAACCCAAAACCGGCTGCAGTGCCCTCATCCAGCATCCATTCCCGCACCGAGCATGTGCACTGTTCGGGACAATTCGCCACGCGGCGGGCTCGGCGCTGTTCGGCGGAGAGCGTTGGTCTGGATACGCTTGCGCTCGAACGTTTCCGAGCGTCACTGGAGCACCGGGGGTTCGCTGTGGGCCGATCGCCCGATGCAGCTTCCAACCGAGCTATTGACGAACCGGCGATCGACGCGAGTGCATCAACAGTTGTCCAGCGAACAATCAACGTGCCGGCAGCCGAGTGCAACGATCAACCGCATCAACACAACACACTCAATCCGGAGCGCACATCATCCGGCAGCTCTACCGGAACACTGTCAACGCTATCCTCCTGGACGTCCGGATCGGACAGTGCGCAGCAAGAGCCGCTCCCGAGTAAACCGGCCCGTGAGCTGGGACGATCGATATCCGTGCCGTGTACGAGCTTCCTGGACAACTTGCGCACCTCACTGCTGCCCACATCCGGAGACGCTTTCAGGCAACGGTACATGATGGCGGAACCCGGCGGTGCTCCGAACCAAAGCAAACCCGGCGATCAACCTGCGGCCGGCCAGAGTGAGGTCATTATGCGCAGTGTGCCGGGGCGTTCCGGTTTGGTCAGCATGCCCAGCGTGGTAGAACAGGTGCTTTACACGAAGATGGGAAATGTGGAAGGTCGTCCACCAACCGGCAAGCGTTCATTCAGCGCCATGCAGGAGGACTCGTCAAAGCCTTCGGAAGGATCGCCGACCGCCGGGAAAGTGCCGACAGTGCAGGGCGCCGACGAATCAGCAGACGATCATGTGCCGATATCGTCGGAGCTGGTCAACACCGTTGAGCCACCGTTCCAGAGCCGTCGGACGCTGAAGTACTACGCGCGCCGCTATCGCACGTCCATCAACTTCAACTCCTAGACAGCAGCGTATCGATCCGAAAAGTGAGGGCGCGCGCTCGTGTGTGTGTGTCGGTGTGCATCGGATGCGTGATGTTAGTGTGCTGGTAGTGTTAGCATCTTTTGCGTGTGTAGATGTGTTAGATGCATTAACCGGAAATCATATTTATTGTTCCATATTTCCATATTTGTGACGCAGAAAGCGATTTGTAGTTCTTGCAAGTTGCGCTCTTCTGTCGGTCTGTCCTCTTTCTCACGCGCGCTCCCTTCCCTCGGCTTCACATTAAAACCCCATTGCAAGCGTCCAGGTGTGCCCGGCCGAACCCCGTCAACGTCCTTAGTGTGACCTGGTTAGTGGGAACACCCATTTTCGGGTGCGAATGTTATTAATCACCAGGAGTCCCGTCAGGACCCTGGCCTCGTTAGTGTACCCGCAAGGAGGGGACGAAGTTGTAGCAAATCTAATTAAAAATTGTAACCTTGCTGGAACTGGAGTGCGGGAAACGTCACAAAAATTCGCTTCAACTTACACTTACTACGGATGACTTCGGACTCGGCTAAAAGGCGAGCACACGTCCTCGGCGTACAGCGATTTTGGAAGCGCTGCTCCGTCCTACCCTGGTCTAAAGCGAAGCATTCGCAGTTGAGAGAGTGGGGTTTTGTGGAAAGTCAAAATTAAATTACGTTAAATTTAATTAAACCCCACTTGAAGAGGATTCCCCGGCATGCTCGAAACGAGCGGTTTGAGTAATAGTAATGAGCATGTGAGATCGGTCCGATGTCCGAAACCGATTATCAGAATAGGGTGACATCCGCCAATCTAGGCTAGGTCAAATGTGCTAGGGACCATCGGTTATCGACGATCGGCAGTTAGGTGTCGTCAGCTAGGGAACGGTTTACAGCCTGAGCAGAGCATAGCAGCAAGCGAGAGAAGAAAAAAAACTCACTCCCACCCGGCCCAACCAAGAAGCAAAAGTAAGCGATGGTTACCGAACGTACAATCTGCATTGCTTTTGGACCGGAAAGGGACCGGCGGTGAGTGTGAGCGCGTGTACGTTTATTATCCCTTCTTTCACTAACTCATAAAATCTTCCGAACGGTTGTAATGGACTGGTCAAAAATAAAGTTTGCTAATAACCATCATCATCAATGTCCCTGTTTTGTCCCTGGCCCTGGGTAGCCCATTCTATTTTCGGGAAAGTGTGTGTGTGTGTCTGTTTGGTCGACGTGAGGTTCTCTTCGTCCAGCACCGGAATAGTTTCCTTTCACCACTTTAGCTGCACGATGTGAGTCTTTTTGGAGAAAACTTGGCCAAACCTAGTCAACCCTACGTTGCCAAAACAAAACTAACGCCGAAGGCATCGACAAGGAAAAACAAAATACAAAAGGCGAATGACGAAGCCTACAACGGTCTCCACCGTTTTCGCCGTAAATATCTCAACTTAATTTGCCTGCCCGTATGGGCCCTCGTCGGCAGGTTCCCGTAGAGGGTGGCGGGTTGAGGGTATGCAGTTTCGGGTGGTGGGGGCGGGGGAGCATGGGTCATCGGTGGCGACTCGTAAAAACTCCATTCGAATGAGAATGGTCGTCTTGTTGCGACGTTCTCGGTGCGAAACGGCACTGTTCGGGAAAGCTTCTGCTGGGCAGGGTGGTGACGGTACAGTGACGGACGGAAAAGGCACGGACAAGGTTTCGGGTTTCACTGCAAGGGACAGTTTAGCTTTGGTTTAATGTAGTGTGGTTATGCAATTCGCATATTCTGTTCTTTGCCAAGTATTAATGGTGCAAATATTTTAAAGGTTATGCGTATCTTGCGCGTTGTGGAAGTATGTGAAGTTCCGGGTAGTATATAGAGACACTTTAAGGTGACTGTGATTTGATACGGATTTTAAAACGTCTTCCAAAAGTCCTCTGAAGCAACCTCAAGCAAAACTGAGACCGACTTGTAGGCATTTGCTGGCAAGACATGCCTTTCTAGCGTACAATAAACTCTCCAAAACTATCGTCTTATTGTCCTCCGTCTACGTATCACGGATTTCACAACATTGCGATTCACCCAGTCAGCCGTAAGGAAAATGCTACCGTCCGTTTCGTGGGTCACTGTTGCCGGTGCACCATCCTTAGCACTATACCCAAATTTTCTAACGAGAACGAAGCTGTTGTTGCATTCGCTTTCTTGCTCATTGCTCGAGAGTGCCTTGTGCTCGTTTTTCGTTCGTTATTTCTGCACATTTTTTGTTGTTGCAGTTTTCCCTGGTACGTCTTTCGTTCGGTCCGACACAAAAAAGGGGTTAGATTTGCTTCTTATCGCGCCATTCGCATGTTTCGCCATGGTTTGGCAGCAGTGCTTATCGCGACCGAAACGGGCCCGGCTATTCTCTGGAGTTTGTTTTTTTTTTGTTTTTGGATGTGCCTCCGATACCAGGTGCGCTGTGCCGGTTCGCTCTAAGCCCACTGTCGTACGCCCGGCTAACACTTGAGCATTTCACTGTCTACGGTAGGCCGTTTGTGATAAATGGTGCTCGTCAGCGGCCGCGGCTTTCGCTTGCTTTACTTGGCTCTGTTTCCAGCTCACCTTCGCCAAGGAAATTAAACGATTCTCTCTGTATGCGTTGGTCGAGGGCTTGGAAAGCTTGGGCTGAACGAAGACGGATCATTCACCGTGTGAAGGGCCGTAACACTTTTGCATTCTGCGTTCTATTCGTCGACTTTTTTTTCTGTTGGTCGTCGTTAAACCGTACACTCACAAACGGCCAGCTCCCTGCTGTAAAGAGTTCGATTGACATTGCCAACTTGGGTTGGCTGCGTAGGCGAAATTCCAAGTTGAAAGTGAACGTTGGATTTTGGCCTGTCCCGTGTGTACCTTAGTCATTTGTCAAAAGTTGGCGCAAAAAGCGAAAAAATAGCCCAGAATCAACCGATAGCGATATTGGAAAATGATATTGGGTGGAAAATGGCGGTTGCTAATAAATGTTCGCGGACTGGGATGCGTCGGTTGGGCGAGCAGGGATGAGGAGTTGTGGACGTTTGTCGCCAAGGATTCTGAGATCATTTCGGGATCAACTGGTTTCTCCCAGAAGATTCTTCTTGAAGGAATTAAAACATCCAGGAGTTCGGGAGCTACATAGAAATGATTGCATAAGTTTAGGCGATTGAAACCCTAAATTCGGCATACATATATACGGTTTTAGAAGAATGAGTGATATTCCAACCCCAGTAAGATGACTTCATCAAGCACAGTTTTGAGACATTCCATGCCATTCCTGAAAATTCCTGCTGTTGTTTTGCACCTGTTGGCTAGATCTGCTCTAGGTCTTGCAATGCGATACCACTGCCCCATCGCCATTACAAAAAACGACACACAAAACAAGGAAGTTATCACTCACCAGCAGCACGCAAAACAGCGGTTGCTGCCAACAAACAAAAAGAACGGTGAAAATAGAAAACCTTTCTTGCGTTAGCGCACGAAAAGGGCCCGGTCGTACGTTTAGCGCTTCATGGTGGTCTTTACATTTTCAGATTTATTTGGTCACCGAACCCAGCGTTGCCGTGGGTGTCACAGGTGTTGGTTCAATCCGGTTTGCAAGTACACACCCACCAACGTACCGAACAGTACGCGTGAGTCAAAATTTTAAGTCACTTTTAAGGTTTCCCAAAGGTCCTTCAAACATCTTGTACGAACTACAGTGTTTCGGCGATGGCACGCGCTCTAGTGTTGTGATTGTAGTGCAAGCCGTAGACAGCAGCAGGAAATGCTATTGTCTTGGTACCCACTAAGTGATGGTAGTAAAAACCGGTTTCGGAACAGCAATCGGTAAACGTTTGCCTGATCACGTCCGGACCTGATCAAACGCCATCTTGTGCTGGGCGTTCCTGGTAATGATGCTCTTGTTCTCCTGTTGGAAGGATGACAGTCGCGCAAGAAACCTCGCTATCAGGATGAAGGCATTTACGCGTCTCTCGGAGAGAGAGAGAGAGAGAGAGAGAGAGAGAGAGAGAGAGAGACTCTCTCTCTCTCTCTCTCAAAGTCTCTTTCACTTCCTGTCATCTAACATCCCTTTCATGAGCCTTTTTTTAAGGTTCTCTGCTCTGTACATTCTTCTCCATTTTCTGGCCATGGAGGATACACACCAACACCAAACTGTGATCTTTCGATCTTTGTGCTAGAAACCGGTGGAAAAACACCGGTTTTCTATTTTCGTGTCCACATTCACGACCCCCTTTCCCCTCTCCAACCAACTTCCCCTCCTCCTCAAAACGCTACGTGTGTTTCTCGCAAGTGTTTTTCGCGTGATTTGGACGAATTGTTCGAAACCGTATTTATTCACCTTGAGGCCGTGAAACATGGTGGGCGTATGACGGGAGACAAACTGGCTAGCGAAATCCAGCACGTTTTCCATCACACCACCCCCCTCAAATAAGCCGTTCCCTTACACGGTTTCGGGCCGGTGCCTGATTGATTGATGTTTCGGGATTTTCTTGTCGCAATGTCGTGTGCGCGCGACATTGGGCTGAGGCTATTTTGTTTGTTTGATTCGGCTATCCATGTGAGCGGTTTGCGCTAAGGGAAAACCGAAGAGAGGAAGGGTAAAGGACGCGTAAATGATGCCGACGTGGCGCTGTTGATGCATTTCCCCCATCCTTAGCTGAGGGATTGGATTTAGCGGCAATGGATGATGGATGCCTCCTTCCAGTCGGGCGGATTATTTCCGAGCTTCCGTTTTCTGTCGGGCCGTATTTATAAATCTTCCCTCAAAACCATACGTACCCGTTCCGCTGGTCGAAAACCCGTTTCCCGCGTTTCTTGAACATCCACTCAATGATTGAAATATGCAATTGATGGGTCTGGTTGTTTGTGGAAGAGTTTTGATGGGTCGTAAAACGTGGCGAAACGCAACATGCAACCAAACACTCAGTAATTTGGGAAACGCTCTGTTTTGTTGTTGTTATTTTCAGCGCCCTTTGTCGTTCTTTAAAGCACCAGACAAGTGAAGGAGTGTAGAAACTTAATGTATATAAATTTTACATTCTTCGATGTCTCGCCAGAACTCAAGGTGTCAAGAGTGATGGATACCCAGTGCGTATGTCCTTGGGAACTTCAGTCTCCTATCTGCAACATCCTTAATCGCAACATCATGAAGTCTTCACGCCAGGACTGCTTTGGCGTATTTTCCGCGTAACAAAAAAAAATCACTAAAAGTGAAACGATATTGGAAAGATGTCACCAGATATTGTGAGAACGGAGAATGTATGTACAGGGCAGAGCCAAAATCCCTCAACAGTTCACCACAAAACGCAACAGCTCCAAGTCATCGATCAGTGTTTCCGGGATGATTTTCTCCGTGCCCGCGCGCTACACGCCCTACGAAGGATGGCAAATAAAACCGTAAACTGTAGTAATAATAAAAGACGAAACATGTTGCTAAAGGGAGACGGTGACAACACCAACCGAAAAAAAGGGACACCGACCCACCGTTGAATTGATGGAAGTTTGATGGGTAAAATATTTAGCTCCGATGGTGAGCGCTTGTGCTGGGTTTTTGCGCTTTTTCATGGTTCAGCGAAACGATTCACGGTTTGACGATGGTAACAATGATCCTTGTTCCGGTGTAAGAGACGATTATCACGGTGATTTCTGTTGATAAAATTTTCCGTGTTAACAATGTCTGCACACGGGGCGGGGACGAACGTTTATGGATTTTTATTTCGTTCAGGGAGCTTCCAATGTTGTTATGTTGGGTTGTAAGCCAAACGCTGTAACTGCCAATCACATTTAAACGATTGTGAACTTGCAGACTTCCGAAGCCAGGATTAAATGTAAAGCGCGCCATTTCGACAGTTGATTGTCACTTTCCAATTTTTAATGCTTCTTGTTTGATTATACGTTTTCCGTTATTTTTATCCAAAAGTTTTTGTTACTTTTAAATGACTTTAACATCTTTCGAAAGCGTTACATACGAATTATTTACGCTATGATGCCGCGATACATAATTAAACTTGCGCTTCACAAACGCGTACACAAACCAACGCACTCGCTCCAACTTTTCCGACACCTCCGACACTGACACGAGCCAAATTCGATTGAATCTCATCGTTCCGATCATCTCCCAGGCACTAGCGCTGATAGCTTTATTGAATATTGGATAATGGAACCGCCAGCACAACCCACGCCCGGAAAGCGAGTCTTCATTTCCTGAGCATCGGTACACGGTTTTCGAGCCGACCCGATCAAATCAAACCACATCACGTCGCCGAAGTAAATTCCGCCGGGACTCACGGGCGCGCGGGAACCTAATGCGTTTGAGTGCGCCGGCAACGTTGATGAGGACATAGGTGAGATGCTGCCTTTAAGAAAATCCTCCGCAAGGCGAAACGCACCACGGAAAATTATGCAGGAAAACTGATGCCCCTCTCCCAGGGGGAGGTTGTGGCCGTTGACCAATTATGAGTTTCTTTTCTCCCACGGACGAACACCAAACAACCAAACACAGAAAAGCCAAGCTTCTTCCTTTTGCTTGGTATGGGCGTAAGATGGCGGCAATTACGATGGCATCGGTTGGCCATAACCGCAAAGTGGTACTTCCGGCGCTAAGCCTCGGTGTGTGTGTGTGTTGTTTTTTTCTCCGTTGCTGGCAAGCAGATAAAGGAAATGGTAATTGGTGTGTTAGTGTGATGCATTTGTTTCTTTGTGTGGTGCTCACGTTCATCCTGCCGTACCCACTCACGGCTCCCGCTCGGTGTTTGATGTACGAGAGAGCTTTAGACGCGCGTTCTCGGGATTAGGGCTGTGGACGGGCGTGAAGAAAATATGACAGAACCTAAGCCCTTAATGGGAAACAACTGCGATAGAAGAATGATTCGGTATGATGGGCAGGCTCGGTTTCATTTGCTAATGGGTTCAACCGTGTCTGAATTGCTGCTAAATTCGTTATGATTGTATCAAACTAAAATAAACTTCACTCGACTGTCGGTTGTCGAGTGAGATGAGAGAGGAACCTAACTATGATTGTACTTATGCGGGTGTTAAAGCAGCATTTGCAACAAATTTTTCGGGCAATAATGATGTAAACAAACGACGAAGACAAAGTACCTGCTTGCCGGAGGCTCTGACCGTGATAGAGCACGGCTCGGAAGCAGAGTATTAGTTGACGGCGACGATCTCGAGGTAGTAGAGGAGTTTGGCTACCTTGCCACGATCGTAACTTCGGACAACAACGTAAGCTGCGAAATCCGAAGGCGCATTGTTCAGGGGAATAGTGCCATTTTCGAACGACTCGCCATTTTCGAACGGCGGATGCTGCGGACTATCTTTGGCGATGTGTGCGAGAGCATTCATACCCTGCCAGGAAAGTGCTCGTCAGCGACCCGTTCGGTACGAGGCGTAGAGGAGCACAGCGAGCTCGTTGGCTGGATCAAGTTTAGTCAGACCTGAGGGATATCGGATGCAGCCGGGGATGGACGAGTGCAGCCATGGACCGAGTTTCCTGGGGGGAGGATCGGATTGGACACCAGGCCATGTCTATTAGACGTGCTCCCTCCGTGTAAACGTGCAGCAGGCCACGAAAGAAGAAGAAGAAGATGTAAACAAAATTTTGGTTAACATTTCGCTATTTGACAGATCATTTTTCTTCCAAAAGGGCATCATAATATTCCACATTCTTCCAAGTGCGTTAGCATACTTACTACAGAAGTCTTCGATACAAATGTTGACGGCCTGATAAGACTTTACGGAGGTTGGGTCGTCTGGTTTACTTTCTCATGACATGACAAGTCTATCCTACTGTCGCACAACTCTACAACTTTTACTCTACAACCTCAAGAGCTTGCCCTCTCGGTACAAGGAGTTGAAGAAAAGACTTGGTGGGTCCTGCGAGATTCCAATTCACTCTCACCCTAACACACGATGTGTGGTTATTCATAATGAACCTGGTAAGGGTTTCCAGAGCTCCAAATTGCGTAATATGGGGCTATAAGGAGAAGGCAAGACTGGCCATCTTCTCCAAGAATTGCCACTTGAGAAAGATGCTACTATGTTCTCTAGTTTTAAGTTGATCGATGATATTTCGCGTTTCCGCACCCTTACCCTGAGTGGTCCTCAGAGGATCGATAGCCTCACACAGCTTCGTCAATATGGATCCAAAATGCTATAAAATTCGAATGCACTTCAGCACAACTTGTGACATAGTTAGGATGCTATTGTGCTTTCACACCATTCATTATCCTCTATTTCCCGGTACAACGCGCCAGGTACGCACACATTGTGTCTTAATTTTAAATTAGACACAAAAAAGGGCCTCGCAAGCCCACCGCCCTCCAGTGACGAACTGGCGTTGAATATTTAATCGTACTTAATACGCTCCCGCACCGGGACGCCGAGTCCAACGCTTATCAATAAGCCACCGTTTGTCACCGGTTCGGGTGCTCGAAATGTGATATTGTGTGCGCGGACTTGTCGATCGATCGTTCGATGGCGTACTCGTCGCTCCGGCTGCGATGTTATAAATATAAAATTACACCCGCAACTTCGGCACAAAACCCGGGGTGGGGTGTGCGCGCGTAAATGGGAAAATTGGGTTATTGAATTATGATGAATTATTCGTTATAGCCGGGCCGGTATAGCCCACCCACCGACCTCACACCAAATGGGGAGATGAGTTGGAGTGCCCGCGCGCGCAACACATCGACGCTTTGGTGGAGATCAAATTTCACCGAGGGCGCTTCGGCGGCAGGTGGGTTAAATTATGAGCTGATAACGAGTGGAATCACTCAGCCCCGATAATATGCGAGTTTGAAATGATGAAAACTTACCCCTGGAGGATGAAGAGGGGTAAGGGTAGGGAGAGGGGGAAGCGGAGTGTAGAAAGGATGAGAAAGAAAATTGGCAT
>KZ063139.1:59846-74955 GCA_002091835.1 Anopheles maculatus
GGGTGTGTTTTAAAAATTCAAACCCCCCCCCCCCCTCCTCTCCTCCTCTCACCCTTGTTACCCTTCCCTCTTCCAACGCAGCCCGTCAAATCCCTGTCTTGTCCTGTCACGTTGAATCGAGGCAGTAAATAAATAATTACATCAACAGGATAACGACCATCATCCCTTTCGCGGCAAACATCCACCGACCAGCAACGCTCTCGGCCCCCGTGAAAGGTTAAGAATGTGTTGAGAAAAAGGGGTTACAACAAAATCGTGCCCAGAAACAAAACAAAAAATGGCGCCACAGTTCCGGAACACCGTTTACGGGTAGCCGGCGGTCCACATTGCTGTCACATTGCTTCGACCGGGATAAATCAATTTATAATTTATATCGTGCGGTCGGGATCGTTTATGAGTGTGTGTGTGTGTGTGTTTGTGGACGCCGTGAGGGATAAGAGTCCTTTTTGGCACGCCCAAGTAAACATGACTCGGTACCTGATGTATCTGAAGCGTAATTATTCTTTCCAAAACAGGGAGTAAAAAAAACAAGCAAATTCGACAGTCGAGCACTTTAAGAGTTAATAATTTATTTCCAAATTTTACATCCATTTCTTATCTTGAAGAGATGGTGCTTTTTTTTATCGCCAACTTCACCGTAGAAGGATCTCATTGGAATTACATTTCTGCAAGGTGATGAACCCTTCAAATCCCTTTCATGCAATTTAAATATCCCAATCCGCTTCCTAACCCTACCTTTGTAGTGTATCGGTCGGTCTTGCAAAGCCCCTAATAGCCCGTTGGCTACATTACTCAGCTCGCAGATGTGTATGGCTCACGCCGGTACCGTCTCACTCATCCAATCTAGTTGCTCGTTCGTCGAACCAAAGCTCGGTTTTGAGTTCTTTCTTCAGCTTTCATTTGTGCCTGGGCTGGAACTTGAAAGCGGAAATCGTATATCCTTCCAGCCGATGGCCAATGGTCGATCAAAAGCCGTAACCGCACCCAACACGCAATCGCCCCGCTCGCCGCTCGTTCCCGGCTGCTCGCCTAACCTCATTTCCGACTGATCCGTTGGCTGTCATTGTGGGCAGCGTTTTCATTTACGTCTACGGACGGACGGACAGCACCGAACGTAGCGCTTAGCGCAATTGGAAGTGTGGTCTCAGTAGAAGGACCACACACACAGAAAAAAAGGGCTGAAATAACGAAAATAGCTTAATACTCAAAGCTCTCGTCTCGGGTCTTTGCTATCGTTTTCGCTTTCTCCACCCGGTCAAGAAAACTCGGATGAAATCGACTGAAAGCGATACGTCGTCAATGAGCCATGGGCGCACGAAACCGGTAGGTACGAAGGAACCGGCCGAAGAGTCGAAGAATTAATTTTCCACCACCCCGGGGCCAAGCACGGGAGCTTTTCATTTTCCATTTTTGCCCCACAATTGTTGCTGTCACGGCGTGGCGTGGTCACCGAATGGACGTTCTTGCCGTGCCTGTCCGGTGTTCACATTCGCTAGAACTCCTATGATTTGCGTCGCCCAGTCACCGAACGCCACCGTTGCTTTATTGCGTCAGTTCCTTCGCTTTTCTGTTGTCGCCACTCCCGGCCCGGCTGGTGCCAAACCGCCAAGAAACATCTTGGGCAGCGAACCTTTGGAGTAACGAGTCGGTGGGGACAGACCGACAGTGCCGATGTACCGGATGTACCCAGCGTCATAGCGAGCGAAAATTTATTGCGCTGTTCAATTGCTTGTAAAAGAACGAGTGGCTTGTTGAGAGAGGCATTGTGCATTCGAGAACGGTACGAAATTTGTACCCTCGAAACCGTTTGCTTGCAATCACTCCACTGTGGAAGGAAGTGGTTGGTAGCGTGCAAGAGAGAAAGAGAGGACGAGTACGAGGACAAGAGAATCCGAAAAACGAAGCCGTACCACAAGGATCGCTTGTCAGCTGCTGCCAACGTATCAGTTGGCTTGCAACAAATTGAAGGTTTTTCCCGTGTCTACACCTTTTGTTGTATCGCTTAGGTTTCTCTCTTTTATTTGTCTTCTTTTCGATGTGGTGGTTCATAGTTCATACCACATGTCACCGGTTTCGTCTATTCTATGTACCGGAGTACACCTTCCACTACAACGAATGACTTACCGACAATTCATACGGCAATTGCACCACTTTTCGGATCCTTCGCCTGCAAGTTATGCAATGCGCGTGGTACGAGATGAACCGAAATTGCAGCACACACACAACAACAAACAGAAGGAATGCCACACACACCCGCAGAGTGCTTTTGTGTCGAAAGCTATTCGATATTTAAATCTTTTCTTTCAATTTCAGTTGTTCTTCTTCTTCTCTGGCACTACAACCTCTGTAGGTCTTGGCCTACTAGCAATTGCTAGCTTTCTGTGACTTAGTTATACCCGTAGTTGGATAGTCAGTCCTGCGTACGGGGAGGCGGTCCGCCGGGATTCGAACCTCGGTCCTGCCGTGTGAAGACCGGCGCCGCTATCGTATATACCACCGGGCCGCCCCAGTTGTTGGGTCCTTCTAATATCTTGACATTGATTACCCGGAGCTGAACAGCAAGCAAGAAACAGGTCACTTTGTTTGCATCGCAATAAAACCCACGAGTGCATCAAAGCCATTCGTCCGTGTGCGTGGCATCTTAAAGACAATGTGATGATGGATGCACGTACAAAATTGCTTCCCATCGTAACCATGCGAGACGCGATCTAACAACACACTTTAGGCGACACTGATCGATTGCATCACAAATAGCGCAATTTTGTAGACCCGCGTTAGTGTGATGGGAATGTAAACGATCACAATAAATGAAGATTGAATTTATAAAAACGATCGCAACGTTTGACTAGCGCCGCAAGCGAAGCCCCGGCGACGTGACACCGACCGACCGCGCGCACGCTGCCCAACGTACGGGCCCGACACTCATCCAATCTGAGTTAAAATAATGACACACGATAAAACTACAATATCAAATCGGACCGCAAGCGACTACATCGTGTGATAGTGGTACCATCTGGCGCGGGTGTGTGGCGGGGCAACCAGAATGGATGGGGCGTAATAAAAAATGAACCACATCCGCCGAACAGGAAAACCCATCGCTTATAATATCCACTCTCTCTTCGTCGTGCTGTCTCTCGTTCGCTCTCGCTCGCCTTCTCCGGTTTATCCGGGGTTTTTTTCTTTTCTTTTCCCCGGGCAAACAAAAGGGACAATGTCAGGTTTAACCCGGCGCGGCGGCATCCGTGGCAGGCAGCCGAAAAGACGGCCCGGCAGGCATAACGACGCTAAATTGCTCTTCATTCTGCAGCGTGTCGTGAATGGTTCCGTACATCATGACGGTGGCTAATAAGTTTTCGCACGTTTTCGTGCCCCGGCCACGGCACCGGCCATAGTGTAGTTTCGCGCGAGTCAGCTTCAAGTCCCACCAACGCCGTTCCCATGCCTCCCCAGAATCGCATTGGGTCAGTGGGAAAGTTCACGTTCAAAGTTATGCTATAAGGCACACGCAGATTGCATACATCGCGGCGACGAAACAGGAATCGGGGTAAAACGCCTAAAAGTATACCAAAAACATTACAAAATTAGCTTTTTTCTATTAGTTTATCTCACACTCTAGAGCTGTTGCCTCTTCTTCAAAGTGTGGAAACTTTCCGATTCACCCACACCATACGATCACGTCCGCGCACTAGCATTGGGAGGGGGTAAGTTTTCGTCGGCGTGCGCCGACTGTGGCTCTCGGGCCGGTCTCGGAGGAATTTGGAAAAGCGGAAAAGTATGTTCAACGTCCGAGAGCCCGCTAAGATAAGCAGACACACTCGACGCCCGGCTTGCAACAGTGGCCAGTGGCTGTATTACACAAAAACGAGTCTCTGTACCAACGAAATAAAACTAATATGACTCGCTAGGGTTGATAGGGGTGAGGTTTGGAGGGGTGTGTATGTTTCCCAGGAAAGGGGACAAGCTTCCCATTTTTTTTTCGTGTTGTGCTCACCTCCCATAACTGTGAGACGCCCTGTCGCTTCCACCAAAAACACACACACACACGACCTTATTTAACTTCACCACAACGGCATAAATGGTAGTTCAGGTGGAAAAATGAAGATGGCAAAGCGGAAAAGGGGTGTAGGGGATGGAAAACAACAACTGGTCATAAAAAGCATCTGCCATATGCGGCTAGCGACCAGCCAGGACTCATCTCAGCGCCGTAGTTGTCGTCGTCGTCGTCGACGTACGCCCGATCTGCTCACATGGGAAGCGGTACCAGCTGGTGCCACTCACACAACAGCATGCGGAGGAGGAATGGGTCGGAGGGTGGAAGAGATTTTTTGTTTACTCTGGTTGGCAATGCTTTCCGCCGACATTTCGCGGATGTCCCGGACTGCTTTCCTGCCGTAACCTCCGTCACTTGCTAAAACAGGAAACATACATTCGAGTGAATGAGGAAATGCCCATAAAAACGTACACGGGTACCGTACCGATCATTCCGGCGCTCGGCAAGCTATTCTGGGATGACTTCAGCGCGCTTTTTTTCTTTCTTCTGCGTCTGTCTCCGTTCCCCATTTTCACAATGGGTTGCAGCAGCCCAAAAACTCGGGTGCCAGTTACTTCTCACCTTTGACCTTCTTCTGCTTAGTCCCGTCTCATGCAACTCCCTTTCAGTCTAACCCCCTCAACGAGTAGGACGAGTTGAAATTAGAGTGGCAAAAAACACCTGCTCAACAAACTAAAATCCTGGGAGAATCCTTCACATGAGAGGATAAAAATTAATAGCGAATATGACGAGAAGCGAGAAATAGAAAGCCTTTAAAAAAACAGAGTTTTAGTCCTGGAGTAATGGTGATGGAAAACTCTCGCAATCTATTTAGAAAAAGGGTGACAGTGAACGGGAAGGGGATCACCCAAACTTCTCACCACTCGTAATGTGATCCGGATCCCGGTGCGCAGCTTTCACTAACAGGCACCGCCGGCACTGGGAATCTCCGAAAATTGGAACTAACGATCCGGGCGCAATTTACTGTGGCGTTAGTTTTTTAACAGGCTAACCCAGTCCCATTACATGCTTACCCAGACGCGGCGTGCTGGTGATGGAATGTCGCTCGTCATATGACAGCAGCATCACGAATCATCACGTGAGACTATAATTACCAGCTCGCTTTCCAAACCGGCACGTACACTCGGTGTTGATTAATTTTATCCACCCACACTAATTGAAGGTTCTCGCTTCGGACGAAGAAGATTGTTTAGATTGTCCATTCTCACGCGTCACCGAACATATGGTTCCGGCAATTATTCCTCATGGAACGTGAATGGTAGACAAAAAACCTCACATCAATCCAGCTGGTATGCGCGTTATTATCACCCATCAAAAGTGAAATAGATTTGGAGACGGGAAAAATTGTGTGTAGGTCAAATGGTAACATAAACACAATCTCATACACCAAGTATTCTTAGAATTATGGCAGTCATGTCAAACATACGGCCCACGAAGTCCGGATGCAGCCCTTGAATCCTTTTAATTTTCAACACTTATCAAACAGAGCAGTTATTGAGTCAAATGTTTCGCCTCTGTAGGCAAAAGCGTGTGGTGGAGAAAACATTGCTTCGATCGACCGAGAATCATCGAGATCCAATTGACTTAGACCCTGTTTGGAGGAGATGGAATCCCCAAATTGATTTCAACAACGAGGCCCAATGTCACGAAGAATCCCTCATGATATCAACCAAGTCGCTATGCATCTCCAGACCATTGAATTTCTCGCAGAACCTCAAGAACTCCAAGAACCCCAAGATTTCTCCCTTGATGGATAAGGTCAACTGAGGTCGATGAAACAGTATACATATTGTGGAGGTTCGAGCTAGAGTTGCATGGAGATGATAAAAACTTACCTCCAAGTCTGTGAGGCTTAAGCCTGCTGTAAGGTCTATGCGAAAAAGCCGCAAACTTCCGAGGCTCTCTAGCTAAACATTACAGTTAGACATCTCTGCATTATGGAATATGAATGTCCTGTATCTACTCCCTTCCATCTCTCTATCTCTCTCTCTCTTCATTTTCAAGCTCCCGATTTGATGGTTTATGCCTGTTGTGACAATTCTACAACAAGTCACTTAGTTACTGCACATCCGATTCGCGCTGTGGACTTTCGAGAAAAGGGCAAAAACACAAGCAATGTGTCCACATACAACTGTGTGTGTGTCGCTACTTTCAAGCGGGAAATTTTATGTGAACAACAACCTACGACCAAGAACTCAGGAAATAGAAGACACACAAACAATAACACTTACAAAAAGCAGTTACACAAGATAAAGGACACAAACGTGTGTGGGTATGTGTGTGTGTGTGTGTGTGGCTGTGGGCCTAGGAAATGTTGGGTGATGGAAAATGAGGCAACTCGTGAAGAATTTTTGGCTTCGCTCGTCATGTTTGTGTCCTTAATATGTGAGTGTGCCCTTAATAAACTGCTATAAATTATCGCACACACACACACACATACAGACAGTCACACGTCGTCCCTCTTCTTTCGGGGTAAAAGGACTCTGTATGACGCTGCTGCTAATGCTGCTTAGTGCCACTTTTACGTTTCTTTGTGGTGTGTGTGTGTGTCTGTGTAATGAACGGTTTTGCAGACGGAAGGCCACCCATAAATCGAGCTCGTTTGCCTTTTTGCCACCCAGCCTCCTGTGTGAACCCCGGGAGATGGGCGCTTGTTGGTCCACTGACAATGGTGCGAGTGGGTGAAGTCTTCATCGAAAGGGATCTCGGATGGTCTGTCATTTCCGGCTATACTCCTTTTTCCAAATTCGTAAAACCAACCCTCTTGGTTCGTCTGCGGATGCATTTAAAAGTGTGGAAAGCGCAGGAAAAACCAACGGCTAAATGAATCTGCATGAGGGAGACACATTAAGCCTCGGGACGGGGTATGTGAGTAACGGTAAGTAAATAAAGGCCCGCAAAACCTCCGCCTTCTTGTAGGGATGATGATGAGAGTAGCCGGAAGGAGGGTCGCTATTGTTAATGAGGAGGCTTTTAGCTAAATTCTCTTCTCCACCGTGAATCGGAAAAACACGACGCTGCGAAAACTAAGGGGACGGACGGTTGATTTAGGACCCAGGTTTGTCAACACACAAAACGCTCGGCCTCGGACAACAACAAACGTTGGCAGGAGGCACCCTAGGCACCTTCGGGCTGCTTCCCAAGGACAGACTGAATCCGACGCTGGTCTACGCAGAGCTGGAAAAACTTCCAGGCCTTGCCGCGTGCTCAACCGTTGGACGTCAATTTGTCACAAAACCGGGCCTACCGGCATTCGCATCCCACCGACTTCCGAAAGCATGCACGTGCTCATCCGGTACTAGCGCGAGAGCGAGAGCACCGTGATGGCTACAGGACCCTGCTTTGATGGGAAAGTGATAATTTCATTAAATTTACGCTATCCTACACGCGAGTGGCGGCTAGGTAGAGGATGGGAACAGGAAAAGCACGCTTTTGTATTTCTATGCCCTGGTGCTAATGAACAGCTAGCACTACTAGCTAGTCGTGGCCCTCTTCCAGCAGAGCTCTAACGAGCTGCGTGGAGATATTGTAATTTATTCAATTTTCTTTCTCTATCCTACTGGGGTCGTGGGAGCCCTAGAGATCCGAGTCAAATTCTGCACCGTGATCGATTTCTTTGGAGTAGAATATCCCTACCCATCAGCGACAGTGGACCCTGTGTGACAGTTCGAGAAGTTTGAACCTGGGGATACCTGATACTAAGCGTGGATATCGTGGATGAATAAATTTGGAGCGAGAAGAGAAAAATCATTTTCATACCGGGCTAGTATTAGTTGTCGAGAGAATCCTGGAGCAATTGTTGGTGAGTCAAGCGAAAAACCAAAAACCAACGAACATAGCGTGCCGACTGAATGTTTCACAACTCCCATGCCCAATGGTTTGGCGAAACAACATGCAAAACTCTCGTCAGTCCGATGGTCATTAAACTTTTTATTCTGCTTCTTTTTCACTCTCTTCCTCTCTCCGTTTCTCCCTCCATCTCGCCAAACTCCAGTCCCACTTAATTCTTTATCAATTTTCTTCCGTGCCGTGCCGTCCCGCAGTTTTCATTGACGCAGTGTCCCCGATCACTGTAGTCGGCATCGGTGTGTTTTGTTTGTCTTGCCCGTGTCTTGCGGTGATTCAACTTTTTCTTTTCCTTCACTTCCTCCCCACCCAGAGCCCCTCTTTTTTGCGTGATTGTTGGGAAAAGATATGTCTTCAAGGTGTACTCGAGCGATTCGTTGGTACAAAAGTTCATGCTGCTTAAATATTTGAAACGTTTGAAAGTTTTAGGCGCACGATAAGGGAGAGAGAGTGAGAATAGGAACAAGCACAATAATTTAATTAAATCCATCCGAAACCGAACGCCTCGCTGTTTCAAACGAGGACGGGTCGTGAGGGGGATTTGGAGTGAAGGAAGAAAAAAACTTTCCCAATATTTAGGGCGCCCCGGATGTATCGATCATCACGCGGTACTTGCTGACGGGATGGGCTGATGGTTGATTAGGTTTCGAACGCATTTGCTGATAAGTTGCCAACTGCCAACAACACTCGCCTCACTCCCGTTGTTGTGTGCTAGCTAGATACAAGTACAAAACCCATCAATTCCCAAGAGAAAGGAAAACTATTGAACAACGCCTAGAGTGTGTGGGGTTGTGGTTGAGGCGAAAACTTGAAGACTTCGATTTGCTGCATACAACGCTCGTCTAGACGAACGGCAATAAAATGGAAGGGGTCCTACCCCAATAACTCAGCCTTTAGGTTAATCGAGAAAAAGAGGGGGAAGATGGGGTGGAAAATTCTGGATTCTGAACTCTCCTTCCACCAAACCCACCCTCACTTCATTTCACCCTGATTTAGGGTGTGTACGTGTGCGGTGGCTGCAACTCGCTGCACCATAGACGAAGCCCTTTCGTACTATTATTTGCATATTTGCTTTCTCCCTTTATGTAATACCATATTTTACCAAATTTTCCTCTACATTTTTCTTCCACCGAAGAAATTTGACACTCTGCCGAACGGCCAACAGTGCCAAGTCGCCGTTAACCCTACCCAACCGAACCGATGTGCTCCGATGAAATCATCGAGTCAGGTGTGTGGAACAATGTGCAGACAGTGCAGATCCATGTGGGACGGAAGACTTCGGGCGGCCAGGATACCGGTTGTCCTGGTCAAAGGACACTGACACGCTTGAAACGTGCCAATCGAGACTTGGGGATGCTAACAATTCTCGGCTAGTTTGTCGCCGGATTTCATCTAAACTCTAGATCCTTCTTTTACACCGATTTTGTTCCACTTTTCGTGGCCATTTTATTTTCTTCCAGTTGTTTTTTTTTGCCATGAAGAACACATTCCAGTAAAAATTGGAGAATGAGAAAATTACCATCGCCATTTACACCGGCGGGAATGGAGTGTATGGAAAACGGCCGGATTTAACATACACACCCACGCTGGTGGGCGTCACAATACGGTGAGCGCGAGTAACTTAAGTAGTTTACGAAGTAATAAACGAAAGCACATCAACAAACAAAAGGAAACCAAACAAAACTCGCCCGGGAAGTTTCTTTTTTTTCCCCCCCCAGAGCGCAAAACCTAATTTCTTTCGCTGACTGCGCTACAAACAGCGACCGTTACCGTTGACTTTGGGGGAGCAAGGTGGATTGGCCAGGAATGTCTTGAGGGAATGCAAATTAGTGGCCAAAATTTAGATGAAAAATCAACAACCAAAAACACCAACAAACATAGACACCCAAATCAAGGAAATATTTGCTGCTCGGTGGTCAGGTTGGGTCAGGAAGATTAAACCTTACAAAACACTGAAAAATTCCGCTTCTTAGATGTAATGCAACGGCGAGGAAAACCCCCAGCTTGGATGGAAATTCTTCCACGAGCAATGGTGCTCAACCTACCCTTCGTACGGTGTGATTCAGTGTGGCGAAGATGGTGGAAGTTTATTCAGTTTCCCACATGCTGGAACATACCCAACACACGGGTATCGCAAAACTCAACATGAAAAGCGGTTTTTCCGACCGCGTTCCACCGACCGACCAGCGAAAATAAAGTCTGCGCACAATGTTTGATCAATAATGGTCGTGTTTTCTTGCACCGGTTCGATTTTTCGTACCTGCCCTACTGTCATACATCTGGTTAATATTGGTTCAAATTGTAGCGTGTTGCAAACCCCCTTTCAATAAGCAAAACAAAAAAAGCAAAAACTTTGGAAACGGAAAACCTATTTTTCCCTCATGCTGACCTGTTTGGTACGAATTCCGATTCGAATTTTGTGGCCACAATGATGAAATGACTGTAGCGATTACAGAGAGCGAGCGAGAGAGAAATAGATTCACTGTTTATAAATTACGTGCTCACCCTTTCTTCTGCCCGTTCCACCACCCCATCCAAGTCACACAATTGTAGGTTATTCTTAGATAAGAAGGGGCGGGAAATTTAATTTATTGACCTCCCCCCAACAACCTTCACCGCCCGAAAAATGGGAAAACTTACAGCTTGCCGGAAAGCTTTGCATTTAGTTTTACTTGAGTGGGGTAAGTGAGCGAAAAATAAATCGAACATTCAAAAAAGGGGGAAGAAAAAAAAATTATTCGCTTACCTAAAACATCGATGGAGACGCCTGGTCGGTTTGGAGTGAAATTCATTCAAATTGAACAGTATCCGTTGAGAACCGGCCACCTGGCTGTCAGCTAGCAGTTTAGTGAAGCGAGTTTTAGAACATCTTCCCCCCGACCCCCCTCCCCCCATATTTCTCCGTTTTGGGTTCGTCCCTTGGCCGGGGGTAGAAAAAAACCCCTTTCAGCTTTTCCTGCGACCCTTTAACGAGCGTGTTATGATGGTGCGCGTAGAGGTTAAAATTTCGTTATATTTTTTCTTACCCTTCGATCATACTTGCCCCGATCGAACGTGGTCGTCATCGTGCGATCCTTGGCAAACCAGCGGTTCGACTACCCATCAGCGATGGCATTGGGATTGCAGAAAGTGGTAAAGGTACGCCAACAACACCCCCGTTATCACGAAAATAAAGGTAAGGGAAAAACAAACCCCGGCAAGATGGCGTACAGTGGCCACAGGTTCAGTTCATCAGCATTAATTTCCATCAAATTCTCACCCTCCCTTGTGAAGCAGATCGTGATGGGGAAGGATGAGAGGAGGGGGAGGGGGGAGGGGGTGGAATGTTCCTAAAGGGGGTGAAAACCAGGCACACCCACACAAACACACACACACATGCAAAATTCCACCACTGGATGTAATCAAAGCAGACAGTTGTGCTGTGTGTGTGTGTGTGTGTGTGTGTGGAAAGGAACGTTCGAACTCACCGCAAAAAAACTTACCCCCTCGACATACCCCTCCTCCAACCCACCCCCTTTACCACACAGGTTTGTTTGTAGGATGCGCAGTTTTCATTTGATTTTTATACACTACCACGTTCGCTATGCACCAGTGCAGCCGTATCATATTTTTATGGGCTTTTATGTGGATGCACTTTGACAGTAAGCCATTTTGTAGCTCTGCTCTTCCTTTTTCCATTCTGTTTTAATTCTTTTTTTTTTCATTGTTAGAGTTCAATTATAGTATCTTTTTTCTCTTTCTCATAATCTCGCCTATGAAACCTTTTCATCCCCCGTTTGAAGGGTTGACTAGCGCCAGTTTGAAATAGTTTCGTACGGATCCGAACCCACAAATCATTGACATTGAACGATTGCATAAATGTTTGCAAGGAAAATTTAAATCTAAATAAATCATCTTTTTATACAAAACTTCACTCACTCTCATCCTCCTCCTTTGCATGGCACTCACACCGTGGAGAAAACCAGCATCAAAACTTTTCCGAACAAGCGGCCACAACCGGCATTGTTGTGCCGAAAGAGCTCGTGAAGATAGCACCAATGATAATCGCCATTATCGGAGCCGAATCGGAGCGCCGAAATTCATAATTCGCGCCGCCCGCCTATCTATAGCGGGCGCATAATATCGCCAACACGGACCACTAATTTCGGAAACATTCCGATTCATGCACATTATCTGGGCCCACGGTAAATGGAGACGGTTGCAAATATTTGCCACCATTGCTTCCCGAAACGCTGTGTTTCTTGCGTGGCCAGGGAAGAATGGTAGAAAGAGAGGGGGGGAGGAGGAGGAGGAGGAGGAGGAGCAGGAGGAGATGGAAAAGTGGTGCTATCGAAGCAGAACAGCATCCCCGGGCATATTTAATATTCTAAAACGGCGATGGCGATAGCAATTGCTGTGGAGAAGGCAAAGCGACATGCCTTCTTGGTAGATATTTCACCGGGTCAACACCTTTGCTCAACGGGTGGATTGGTGTATGTTTGCCCCCTTTGCTTTGCCGCGTTGTTACGCGGCGGGGTAAGCTTGTTGCGAAAATTAATGAAACTGAACCACGGTCCTTGAATAAAGTTACGCGGGAAAATGAAAATAAATACACGAATGCTTTAGATTGCATACCAATTTTCTTTCTCATCCTTTCTACACTCCTCTTCCCCTCTTTCCCCCCTTCACCCTCCAGGGGTAAGTTTTCATCATTTCAAACTCGCATATTATCGGGGCTGAGTGATTCCACTCGTTATCAGCTCATAATTTAACCCACCTGCCGCCGAAGCGCCCTCGGTGAAATTTGATCTCCACCAAAGCGTCGATGTGTTGCGCGCGCGGGCACTCCAACTCATCTCCCCATTTGGTGTGAGGTCGGTGGGTGGGCTATACCGGCCCGGCCATAACGAATAATTCATCATAATTCAATAACCCAATTTTCCCATTTACGCGCGCACACCCCACCCCGGGTTTTGCGCTGAAGTTGCGGGTGTAATTTTATATTTATAACATCGTAGCCCGAGCGACGAGTACGCCATCGAACGATCGATCGACAAGTCCGCGCACACAATATCACATTTCGGGCACCCGAACCGGTGACAAACGGTGGCTTATTGATAAGCGTTGGACTAGGCGTCCCGGTGCGGGAGCGTATTAAGTACGATTAAATATTCAACGCCAGTTCGTCACTGGAGGGCGGTGGGCTTGCGGGGCCCTTTTTTGTGTCTAATTTAAAATTAAGAAACAATGTGTGCGTACCTGGCGCGTTATGCCGGGAAATAGAGGATAATGAATGGTGTGGAAAGCACAATAGCATCCTAACTATGTCACAAGTTGTGCTGAAGTGCATTCGAATTTTATAGCATTTTGGATCCACATTGATGAAGCTGTGTGAGGCTATCGATCCTCTGAGGACCACTCAGGGTAAGGGTGCGAGAACTCCAGGATATCAGAGTGCATAAGGGAGCAGAAAGAAGCAAGCCAAAGGTGACCTATAATCGGAATTATGGATAGAGATGTAGTTAGTTACGTGGGTCAGTATTTTGACGAGGACGAGGATCATCGATCAACTTAAAACTCGAGAACATAGTAGCATCTTTCTCAAGTGGCAATTGTTGGAGAAGATGACCAGTCTCGCCTTCTCCTTATAGCCGCATATGACGCAATTTGGAGCTCTGGAAACCCTTACTAGGTTCATTATGAATAACCACACATCGTGTGTTAGGGTGAGAGTGGATTGGAATCTTGCAGGACCCACCAAGTCTTTTCTTCAACTCCTTGTGCTGATAGGGCAATCTCTCGAGGTTGTAGGGTAAAAGAACAAGAAGAAGACCTCTCGAAGAGCTGTCTAATAACCTCACTTTAGGTGCAACACTAGGATAGACTTGTCATGTAAACCGGACGACCCAACCTCCGTAAAGTCTTATCAGACCGTCAACATTTGTATCGAAGACTTCTGCAGTAAGTATGCTAACGCACTTGGAAGAATGTGGAATATTATGATGCCCTTTTGGAAGAAAAATGATCTGTCAAATAGCGAAATGTTAACCAAAATTTTGTTTACATCTTCTTCTTCTTCTTCTTCTTTCGTGGCCTGCTGCACGTCTACACGGAGGGAGCACGTCTAATAGACATGGCCTGGTGTCCAATCCGTTTCCAGGAAGCTCGGTCCATGGCTGCACTCCTCCATCCCCGGCTGCATCCGATATCCCTCAGGTCTGACTCCACTTGATCCAGCCAACGAGCTCGCTGTGCTCCTCTACGCCTCGTGCCGAACGGGTCGCTGACGAGCACTTTCCTGGCAGGGCATGAGTCCGGCATCCTCATCACGTGACCCAACCAGCGTATCCTTCCGGCTTTAGCAACCGTCAGGATGTCTGCATCGTCAAACAGCTCAGCTAGCTCGTGGTTCATTCTCATTGTCCGCACGCCCTGCTCGCACACAACGCCAAAGATAGTCCGTAGCACCCGCCGTTCGAAAATGGCGAGTGCATTGGGGCCCTCCGCCAGCATAGTCCAGGACTCGTGCCCGTAGAGGACTACCGGCCGTATCAGTGTGCGATATATGGCGCATTTCGTGCGTTGTTGGAGTCTTCTGGATATCAGGTGTTCGTGGAGCCCATAGTAGGTACGATTCCTCTGAACAATGCGCCTTCGGATTTCGCTGCTTACGTTGTTATCCGAAGTTACGATCGTGCCAAGGTAGCAAAGCTCCTCTACTACCTCGAGATCGTCGCCGTCAACTAATACTCTGCTTCCGAGACGTGCTCTATCACGGTCAGAGCCTCCGGCAAGCAGGTACTTTGTCTTCGTCGTTGGTTTACATCATTATGGCCCGAAAAATTTGTTGCAAATGCTGCTTTAACACCCGTATAAGCACAATCATAGTTAGGTTCCTCTCTCATCTCACTCGACAACCGACAATCGGGTGAAGGTAGAGATTTGCTTTATTTTAGTTTGATACAATCATAACGAATTTAGCAGCAATTCAGACACGGTTGAACCCATTAGCAAATGAAACCGAGCCTGCCCATCATACCGAATCACACTTCTATCGCAGTTGTTTCCCATTAAGGGCTTAGGTTCTGTCATATTTTCTTCACGCCCGTCCACAGCCCTAATCCCGAGAACGCGCTGCTAAAGCTCTCTCGTACATCAAACACCGAGCGAGAGCCGTGAGTGGGTACGGCAGGATGAACGTGAGCACCACACAAAGAAACAAATGCATCACAC
>KZ063140.1:2116-13124 GCA_002091835.1 Anopheles maculatus
AACGCTCTAAACGACACTGTTCGGAATACAAACACGGGTGTATTATTAGTAAGCTCATCATCACATTGTGGTACATCTTCGTGCCACTATAGCGCTAGTTCTAGTACTTCCACTACTACTGCTACTATTATCGATGGTACCCGGTAGATCGTAACAAGTTAAGCTAAACTGTGGCATTCGTGGCAAGCGTTCTTTCGATCTGTCAGTGTCCGTCGTGCTACGGTCGTCGGGGGACAGGTGCCGCTTGTACCACACGGCGACCTACCCGCATCTACCCCCTTCCTACCAGTCTGAGTATCTCTCTTTAACGCGTCTTGCAGTGTTCCCTCGGGTGCTTTCGGTCGCTCCCTCTGCAGTACTGTTAAATGCACGTCTCATGCTTTGTGTCGGTCAGCAGCACAACCTCATCCATTTCGCCACACCGCTGTTGGAGCAGGTTCGGATGATAATGAAAGGTCGGTACGGTCGATGCGACATCCTGGCAGGTGCTTTCATCGTGCTGGACGACGTGATGCAACGATTCGCTCGCTCCGATCCGTCCTTCCAGTTCGCCTCCCATCGTCTCTCTCTCCTGCTGGACGCCCTCTTCCAGCACTACCGTAACGGCCGGTAAGGCGAGTAATGGTGATGTCGCCGGTGATGACGACGCCGAGTCCACCGTCGTCACATCCGCGTCACAGTTTCTATTGTTGCACACGCTACTATTGTTATTATTGTTATTATTATTACTCTTACAGCTATTGTTGAGGTTCGCACCGCCATTGAGGTGCGAATTGGCATCACCGGGTTCGACGGGTGTACAGGTCCCGCTAGGGCTGACCACCAACGGTAAGACGATTCGATCCTGGGCCGGTTTGTCAATGCTTATCAGCGGTATCTTGAAACTATTCTCCGTCACCGTCGAGTTGCTCGAGACGACGTTCGTAACGAGTGTGGGGGCGGAGGTGGGGTGGCATCGGGGCCGTCCGTTCAGATTGTTCTCCAGCATCACCACCACATCGGTGGTCAGGTTGGGCGACAGCGAGTTCCGGCTGCTGGGCATGTTGCCAATCTGTGGACGGTGGAGAGAGCACACGAGAGCAGGTCAGACAGATCGAGAAAACAATATTAATTATCACATCATCGTCAGTCTCTTTACAGACAGGATGTGGAAGTGTTTGTTACAAAGTTTGCCACTACACTGCGTCCAGTTTCTATAGTGCCACTTGGTGTTTGGGAAGAAAATTATAGTGTAAGATATACATATAGAGATAGTAGAACTTTATGATATCATGCTATTAATTTCTGCTAGTTTATTTAAGCGCCAACAAACATTATGATTAGAAAATGTAAGGATACGCGAAATAATTTATAAACTAGGGTCATTTTTATTAGGTAACTCGAAATTTCCTTGAATAACTCAAGCTGAAAAAATACAAATGGATTTAAATTATAACTAACGATTATGTGATTATTTTTCTCCTATTTGCTCTTCTTAGTAGTATCACAGCATTAGTTATATTGAACATATCTGTAGTAGGATGAAACCACAGTACATTAACATGTGCTTGTCTAGTAAATCTATGCTGAATCGACAACAGTCTAGCAGTCCAAATTGTTGAATGGTGCGTCCCAGCCACAACGTTAAATTAAGGCACATTTATGTCGTTAAATTATTTAGCATTTCTTGCTACAAAACTTAACATTCGATTAAATTAGCCTTTCACAGTTTTTAAGTGTTTGATTATTGTGCCGTCAGGCATAGTTTTAAGGTATCGAATTTCGGCTGGTGGCTAGTTGTGAACTAGGTATATAACTGGGATAATTTTACGATTATTTATTTATGTATTTATTTATAGTCTCCATGCATTAGACCAACGCATGTCTGATATGAAAAAAAAAATGAAATGTCATTAAAAATAGTATAAACTGCAAGGATCATATATTACTGACCTGAGGGACATACGAAAAACTACACAATTTTCTTTTTCTATACGTTATTTCCAAATTGTTAGACATATTTTGAGCTATTCGATAACCTCTGCTGATATGTCTTTAAGATGTATGTTATTAAGATGTAGTTAGGAAACAATTTTCATCTTTCTTTAGTTAGTATGTTAAAGTCAATTTAAAGTTTAACTTCAAAAACAGGCTTTAAATAATATTAAGCAATTTAATAGTGACTTCAAAGAATACATCAACCATGCCTTTAGAAAGTTTACTGATTTGAAAGAACTGTCTATTTTCATATGTAAATAATTTTGTGCAATGTTTTTGGACAAATAATTCGAGATAAATTTAGTACATTAAGCTATCTGTTATAAGTTAGTCGATGCAAGGATTAATTGATTTTTAAATTGGGAAACATTTTTTTAGCAGCGATGGAATGATTTGTAATGAAGTTGAAAAAAAAAGAAACGCAAATAGATTTTTTTTTTTATTCATATAGAACGGCCTGGCCGTATTGCTAAAAAAGAAACGCAAATAGATGCAAAATTACATTTTAAACTCAAAGTGTCTTAAAGTTTGGAAACAAGAGACAATATTCAAATCCTCTTCATTGCTTAAAAAGAATGGTGGCACTATAAATAATGAACCTAGTGTATCGACTGTCCACAGATCGGTTAACAAGACACAACAGGTATACACAGTGGAGATGCTCTTTTGGAATCGAACACTCTCGAGGGGCATAATAGTTCATCAGGCAGGGAGGGACACATGTACTAGCGCAAGAAAAGTGGAAACAAAAACGAATGATACACAATCAATTGTCTCGGTGTCGGTGCTGGTCAGGGTGTCCATTAGCAAACATATTTATTATTAGAGACTAAAATCCCGGTCCTGGAAGAGAATCCGGGCCTTGCCGACAGTGGACGATGCTTGCCAACACTAAACGACTCCCTGGGCTTGCTGATGTAACGTCCATTTCTGTCTTCACATTCTTATCGTTGACTGACCCCATCTTTCTCCATTTAGATCCCCCATTTCCCATTCTTTTCGGGTTGAAGATCCGTATCGCATCCGTTCACTTGCTGCGTGTTACCGGGCGTGTTATGTGTTGATAATGTCAGTCGGTGGGACAGAAATCGATGAGCAAAATGGTTGGAAGCAACAAGGATTGCAGGCCGGACGAAGATGAGAGTGTCCACAATCCAGAACAAAAGCTTCATCGGGCACATCGGTCAAGATTAAGGCATTGGAAGCCAGTTGGCCAGTTGGCAAATGTATCGGATGACACACAGACACATAATCGGGGAAGGTTACTGATTGGTGGGGGATTAAAGTGACGACAGACAGGCACTCGGGGTTTCCTTGGGTGTTTGCTGTGGCTATGCTTACTTTGTACGTCCGATACACGGTTTGTAGTGTGCTGCCAGGATATGATGCTTACGTGAGCCGAGCGCTTGTGTTTGAAAAGTTGAAGAATGAGAATCAAAAAGAGACGTCGATTTGCATTACATCGTTTGGGTTTCTAGGGAAGCGAGATTTCCAATATAGTTCAAGGAGATAGGTAGTTCTAGCTGTCGCATATGCTGTCCTCGACCCCTTTTTATCACAACTAAACTGGCTTTCGGAATCGATACAATAACACTGTCTGTTTGGGAACGTGATGCATTACCGGCAATCCGGTCGATCGATCGAGATCGGAACATTACGTTTCAGTTCATTTTCCATGAAGCCCGGGGTCTGTTATCTACGGCAAAGGATTTCGCTGACTGGAGCTCTCGTAAAGATGAAATATGTTAGATCAAAAGATTGCTTCCACACTGCTGAATCTGAAGAGTGGACGGGAACGGATGGAATGACCCAAATGGCAGCCAATTTCCAATCAAGCTTCCATTAAAGGCCACTCCGAAAAACAGAACTTTCTCACTCGCTCGCTCGCTCTTTCCCAAATCGGATGCTGCGTTTGATTTCCCAACAACAACAAAAAAAGGAACAAAACTATTTAGCAGAAATAAAAGACAGCCCCGCTGATGTAGGTCAGCAGTAAACCATTCGAGCAGAACTAAAAACTTCCCGGCTAGCGTTGCTTTGCTGCCAAGAAACCGGGGAACTCAGACCGTGCTCCGTAGCACGCCGTCATGTAACGCGATCCTTATCATGTGAACGCTAATGAAATGGAATAATGTAACGGAACCGTTGTTATGCGTTGCGATTTTCCGAAACGGACGGTCCGCACTTCACGTTGAGCAATGGAGTCCGTTAATGTTTGCTGGAGCAAACGGATCGCGACGGGGCAATGACAAATGGACGGGAATTGAATGTTACCTTTCCCTTTGGGGAAGGAAATGAGTTGACTTTTTGGGCTGAAAGGGCAAAAAAAGAGGGCGTACCTGTAGCGAATTCCGCCGAATGCAGTTGTCACTGTACCGTATACTGTTGTTCGCGTGCAGTGTGCCTCGAAACCGGGAACGTTTGGATTGCATCATTGACCGTGCCCGTAGCTGAAATGGTGGAAAATTGTTACTCTCGTTGCGCGTTTAGGTTAGCTTTTATATTTATGAATTGTTTTGTACGAATTCACGTCCCTGTTTCCGACGAATCGTGCAAGTTTGGCTGAAATTTGGTTTGGTGCATTGACCAGGATACGATGTAAAAGTTCCTGCCTTAGCATTTTCGAAGGAAGCTAACCACACCTAAAACAGCTGCAAGAAAGCGGTTTTGTTGTTGTTTCTAACCTTAAAGTTGTGCCGGTATATGTGGTAGCGAGCTTTCATTGTTTTTCTCCATTTGAGTGGGTCGGCACAAAATCTTCACCGTTCGCAGAATTAAATATCATGACTGGTGAGTTTTAAGTCTGCAGTCTCTTGTGGTTGAAATTGTTTCGGTTTTTTTTCCCGCCTATCAAACATACCACGGTTCGTTCGTTTCGCTCGATTGGAACCTGATGCAACGGGTCCGGAATCGTGATGGGATATGGTTTGGTTCCGTCTAAGTTGAACTTTTTTAATATTCATACAGCAGAGTACGCCGTAAAACCGTGCTCTCTCGTATGAATGTGAACTGGGTTTTCGCTTTCGTTTTCCTGTTATTGGTTTTGTGTTGTTTAGGTTCAAGTATGTGTTGAACGTACAAGATCATTTGGAGGGTAAATATCGTACTTCCGATTGTTAAATAATGCTTGATTAGAAATGTATTTAATTTTTATACCATAACGATTCATTGCTTGTTCTAAACAATATTCCACGTACGTCGTGCGACTTCATCGTTCGTTGGATTTGGGTTCTAAACTAGACCATACGTACGATACAGAAGACATGCGAAACAAATTGTATTTACTTGCTCCCAAGAGGCTCACGGCAAACAATATACCCTCGGAACGGAAGTAGATGGGTAGGCTCGAAGGGAGCTTTCGGGTAAATATATATGTAATATTGTGAAATAACTTGCTGACATACGTATCATGGATATTGTAGGGTGTGTGACGCAAATAGAAATCAGTGAAATCAGGAACATATAACAATAGGAAGATTATTGATAAATTTTCTTCGAAAGGGATCTGTAAATCTTCAATACCGTAGAGATGGCGCATTGATATCGGTACTAACATAATTGTATTTTGATTTCACCAATGACTTAACCAAATAGGCTAGAAGTTTAATGCGAATGTTTTGATTCCAAGCTTTGTTTTCATCAGTTTTTATATACAATTCTTAACCTAAATTTGACTATAAAATTAAGGAGGTTAAAAAGGCCTTTAATACAGTCTCTTTTGCACAATTTTACTACAATTTTTGGAATCAATAAATACCACAGAAACAAATTATCTCGAGATATTTGATTATTTGCATATGCAACAAGAAATACAAAAAGTTGTATACGACCATTATTCACATAACAATGTCGATTGTTGAAATTTAATTTTTTTTGCAATTTGATTTTTAGTATTTTTGAAACAATCATGATATTTATCTATTTGTACACCTTTTTTAAAATCACTGATGAAAAAACTGATTGAAAATCGGTTGCTAAATAGCTGAAATGGTAAAAAGAGTTTAGAAAGTCGATATTTTAAAGCTAAACAGAAAACCTTCAGCAGCAATTTTGTGTGAATATTGTCGTATTTTAACGCTTCAATAAATGTGCTCTGAATTATTCCGTTTTTAATTTTTTTTGCATCTTCTGCTAATTTAAATTTTTTTTAAATACTTATGCATACGTCCTAGCGTTGATTATGTTTGAAGAACCATCTCGTTTGACTCGTTTGACGTAAAATGCTAAGAATAGAGTTATTTTTCAAAACTGACCTTTAATTTAACTCACACGATGAACAAGACAGTTGCAAATCATCTGGACAGTTTTCCAACGAAAATATGTATGATAATTACGACAAATTGTATGGGTTAGGTTCTCAGTAAAACGCATTTTCTCGGGAAATACCCTATTTCTTCTAATTTCCCTTCATTATTAGATTTAAATTGTTCAATGTAGTAGTTTGTGCTTCTCCTGAAATGGTTTTGCTATCTTCTAGCATTTACGAAGCTACTCAACTGTACTAAAAACTCTACATAACAACATTAAAGTAACAAAAACTCATCAGTATTCCGTAAAACAAAAATAACTTCCATTCTCTATGAACATTCTGTATCTTTATCATCGTAGATTTATAGCAAATTCCATCTCCGGGAATGATTTTCCAACGAATGGAAGGGTCATGTTCAGGAATATGGAGCATACATTGGCATAATCTGACTCTTGTAATAACGTAAGGGAATTACAGCAAACTCTCTGGTATATTTTTGGTCCGGTTTTCGGAATTGGAATGCAAGAATCGAACTTTCTTAACTACCTTTGTCCATTACGCCCATTTGTCAAGCGATTTTCAATCAGTTTGTTTTAATTAATTGCTAATTGTTTTAAGAGATTAATGAAAAAATTGTATTGATTCATCCCTAGCCTAAGAAAATCGTCCTCCAAGTGGAACATTTATGCGATTTAAAGAAATTACAATTTTCCGCAAGGAATACCCTTTTAAAAGTTTAGAAAAAAATTACTTCCAAAGTGTAATTTGGCCGGGAGTCTTCGAAGATTTAAAATTTAATCTTGAATTATTTGCTTTTAGGCTCTTTTGTCGTGTGTACAGTATAGAGGGCTTTTGTATTTGTCAATCTAGAAGAGTGCTAAAGTGATTTATTATTCTTGAGCCATTACTCAAACTTCATATTGATCGTACTCTCTCAGTTTTCAATTTATTTTCAAAGAATTTTGTGTAATGATTCTTAGGACAGCATAATTTGTCTTGGATTACAACTATTTATTACTTATCGCTCTGTTACTGTTGCCGAAAGGGCATGGTTCATGGTGACAAAAAATTATAATCCTTTAAGTAACTTACATACAAATGAATGACTGCCTTAAGGAAGGAAAATCATTTGAAAAGGAATGGAGCAAAACCAAAAATTCTCTCGCTCTTCTTGGACCAAACGTATCCCTTCAAATCGACAAATAAACGAACCAAGAATATGATTTTTGTATGCATGTTTTTCTTTGCGTCGTTGTCAAACAACAAGTGCAAACGAACAGTTCAAGCATCAAAAACATACAAACCCATTCATTCATGATACCGAGACCGCGCTCGGCCGTCGGATTGTTAAATTCAATTTTCCAACCCATCACTTTCCAATGACAAAACGGTCTGCAGCCGCTTCGGCGAGTGGGAAGTATGGTATGCGTTTACGCTTTACCGCTTTTCTTTTGCTTTCTCGGAAGCGTACGGTACACACGCTAGGCATCTGTTTCACTGCCTAACTGTATGGGGTAGATGGAGATTCCGCGAAGTCGCAGGGTCGCCGAACAGTCAGTCAAATATTTGACATTTCACGAGCATTTATGTTGTACTGTTGCGAGGAATTCCAACGAGCGCTAAAGCAGTGATTGAGGGACATTGGTTTACTTCCGATTAACAGAGAGACAAATTATAGAAGTTTCACAAAACAATTTGACAAATTGACCGTGCGTGTCATTGTTTTGGGGAATTTAAAATTGAAGTATAGTACTCAGTATATTGAAGGTTTATTTGTACCCTGTTTGTTGCTATAATACGGGGTTTACTTCTTTAAACAATAATCATTTAAGTACGTGAGCTTTTCAAAGTGTTTATCAACATCTCGATATCAAAATCCAGCAGCAAACATTTCCAAAAACCGTATCAAAAATAACATCAAAACGCTCTAACCATGCTGCAAACAAAAACAAAACCATCGTTGTATTGATGGATTTTTCCTCCAATAAAACGAGCATTAAAATATAATGGACTTTTTGCAAAAGCACGACCGTTTTCCAACCCAGTCCGGGCGAAAAACGGTTCAGGTGAAGGATCCTTCGCCAAACCTCGATGGAGGCGCCCGGTCGTTGTTAAAAACATCTCAATTAGCAGCACGGTGCTAATGTGTTAATCTGCTTTGGAGGAAATTTACCCCCCTCCCCCCTATATGCAGACAGAGCCGTCCGGTACCGGTTAGCTCGGTGTACCCAAGCTTGTTGAGTGGCAGTTCCCACGCAAACGATGCATGTCTGTGTTTCTCAGCAAGGGTTTTGCTGGTCAGATTTTAGCTACCGCACCAGGTGGCGATAATGCAGTATACGGAAAGAGCTTTTAAAGGTTTAAAGTTATTTAATGGCCTCGAAAAGCAGCATTTGGGTTGTGAATTTTATTAACATCGACAAGTTAAGTAATAGTAGCAGTGTTTATAACATTTAACGATAAGAAAATCGTGCAGAATTCACCAAATCGATGTTATCTAGACCAATATCTCATCAAAATAATTGTCCCTTGACATTCGATCTGGCTTACGCTAATTCATACTGTTTAGCTGCATTTGAGTGCCACATTCCTTCGTTTCAAGATTGCATTCATTGCAAAAGTATGCTGATTGCAGTATTTAATTAAAGATCTATGTCGCTCCATCTATCTCCGTTCTTGTAAATTGTTAGCACATTCTTGTTCGAAACATTCCCAGCCGGAATGTGCTTATCGGCCAATTTTCCACCAAAGACACTACATCGATTTGCCGCGTTCCAAGGTACAGGTGAAATCGTGCTCTGCTCAAATTCTGCAGACGCGTACAATCATACCTACCAATCGAGAATTTTCGTAGCCACCGTAGCCGCTGCCGCCATTGCCACCCGCCATGTTGACGTCGATGGTCGTCTCCCGGAAGCTGGACTGATCGCGGGCAAACCCGGTACCGAAACCACGCCGCCGACCGCACAGTGTCTCTCGAAATGCTACTCGATACCGGTGGGACATCACATTGTACAGAATCGGATTGATGGTGCTGTAAAGACAAGCGGACAGAGCAAAACATGACAACAAGATTGAGTGAGGCACAGGGCAAGACAGCAGTTAGCTAGGCGTGATTTAGTGGAGATATAAAATTATGAAAGTTGTGCGATGGTTCATGTATCTGGGTATCGGGGTATGTTTGGTTTATAGCAGTTGTCGAATTTCGGACGTTATCCGGACGATTCGACTCTCGGGAGGCAAAATTTTAACACCTATGTGAGTTTGTGAAATAGGGTTCGAATTTATTGCCGCTTTTGCCTGTACGCGAGATTTTCTCTACTGGCCGCTTCGGGCCCCCTTCGCCCCTATTTATAATGTTTACATCGAGTAGCGCCGCCTAGCGGAAACACGGGGTACCTGCTAGCCAGGCCAGTCAAATTAATTTGACATTCTCCCCCCCCCAGCGCAGGAATACGTGTCATTCCTGTGGCTTTGTTTACGTCCTGGCTGTTTTTTTTCTAACCGCGTGGTTTCGCTGTGTCTGTCTGTTTGTGTTGTGTGTTTCTTCAGGTTCCACTGCGTATTCCTCTTCAATCGACGGGGTAAGTATATGACATCTAACACTTCTAAATTACTAACTGGCCGTGCGAATAAGCCTTGCGTTGTTGGCACGGTTGCCTGCCTAACCCTCTCGTCCTTCGCTGCAACCGTTCCGGCAACATGCACCTTCAACGTAGTGTTCTTCGGAAGATTCGCGTCCGCTACAGTGACGCGGTTGAAAAATGCTTTGCGATCGCGGAGGAATGATTGGGATTGTTGGTCTTCGTACCGTGTCTCAATGAGCCTCGTCGTTCCGGTGAGTATTTCTGATGATTTTGGCTCATAATTCGAAATCATCTGATCTGGCGTTTCGGCTACGTCTAGTGACCCAATCGTGAGACATTCTCTCATAACATCATTTTTCTTTTTTAGATTCTCCGATCCATACGAGCAGATGTGAACATTGCTGTGCATGATGTTGTTTTGGCGCGAGGGTTTTCGGCGGTTCGGTCCGAACACGGTCCAGCCCAAGTGGGTTTTAACGGCTGCTGGTTCATGATGTTTACCCTCTGCGTATTGGAGTGGCCGCATTAGATGACCGTTGTCGATGCCGATGAGTATGCGCGGTGTTACGTCGGAATAAGACCGTAACTGCAGACCTTCCAGATGCCTATAATCATTCGACATGGCTTCTGCTGCAAGCGATTGTCCCGGTAACGAGAGGTGTCGCAGTGTATGCACTTTCGGGAGGGTAAACTTTTTCTTCTTATCGTCGACGCTGGAAAGTCGTAGCGTTACCGTTACAGAGTTTCTCTCCTCTCTTTCAGTGTCGCCGGTCCACCGAATGCGTAGCGGGTGCGGCGCTCCTTTTAGCCCCAACTCCATGACCAAGCTTTCTTCAATAAACGTTCCCGTTGAACCGCTATCGAGAAGGGCGTATGTCTCTACAGTCTTCCCATCGCCGTACACGATCACAGGAACGTATTGGAGCAGCACTCCTTCGCTGGTGAACGTATGGGCGTTCACGATCTCCTGTTTACTCGGAATGAGCGCATCGTTAATCGGCTTTAGCGTGGTCGAGAGCGGGGCACTGGTGGTATCGTTCGTGCTTTGGTTTCGTCCTGCGTCATGCAACAACTCATGATGTACGGATCTGCAGCCGTCCACCCCACACTGTTTTCGCAATCTGCATCTGCCTCCGTGTCGACGCAAGCACTGCCGACACGCGTTTCTTCTCACCACGTCCCACCGCTGGTTTGC
>KZ063140.1:13456-28960 GCA_002091835.1 Anopheles maculatus
CTACGCGACCCGATACGAGATGTCACTCCGAGTGACCGCGAATAACCAACTAATAACCGCACTTAGGTTGGCCGTAAACGTTTTCACCAGCCGGTTGTGATTCCGAATCACTAACCGGATTGCTCGTAAACTGTTCCGCGCGATACCTTTGATACGGTTCCGACACTTCACTGGTGTGCACTAGTGTTTTTCACGAACGTGCTGTAAATCGAGTGAGAAACACTTGTAGTGGCTTTAAATTCGAAAATGTCGAATTTCGGACGTTATCCGGACGATTCGACTCTCGGGAGGCAAAATTTTAACACCTATGTGAGTTTGTGAAATAGGGTTCGAATTTATTGCCGCTTTTGCCTGTACGCGAGATTTTCTCTACTGGCCGCTTCGGGCCCCCTTCGCCCCTATTTATAATGTTTACATCGAGTAGCGCCGCCTAGCGGAAACACGGGGTACCTGCTAGCCAGGCCAGTCAAATTAATTTGACAGCAGTAATGTGATCAATTTGCTGGAACCTACAAGGAAAACAACACCATAATCAAACACACACCATAATCAAAACAGCAAAACATTTTACGATCGGATGTTGATAAATTTCATTCCATATCTTCGATGCGTGTACCCGTGCGCTTCATTCGAGAGTTCAGCTTTATGAAAAGAGATTGTAATAACGGTTGCTATAAACGATATGCGTGGGGAGATGTAGGTACGCATGACGTTTTCATAGCCCATTTCTCGATTCGAGCAAGAGTAAAGTGTTGCGCAAAGGCATGGAACGTACGTTCGAAATGTTTCCTTTGTAGTTTTGTCCCAACGACGGTCTAGGACCGATTTATGACGAACGGTTGGAGTGTGAGTCTGATTGAAATAGCTGTAAAAGACTTGACATAAGAATAAAGTGGATGTAGCTGCAACGCAAATAAGTGACAATGCCTGATTTTCCAGGGAGATTTAGTATAAAATCTGCTATCGAACGTGGTAACAATGGAAGACTACAATAAAATTTGAAGATTTATTTTTTACTAAAACTAAACATCTCTCAAAACAAACCTATCTACGTCGAACATCTTTACAGATCTAACTAGCAATAAAAAGTTGTTTTGAGCAAAATTGCATAGTTTAAGGCGTATTGCTTAATGATGGTGTGTTGTTTTTAGTTTATGGTTTCGGGTTTGTAATGAGATAGATATAGAGTTAGCATTAGCTAGGATGTTTAGAATGTTTTGCTCTGGGTGTTAGTTTAGTGTTTGTGATTCTTTTTATATAAATGTGAATTACCCTATTGTCCCTATGAAAAGATAGTTTAAAATCATCAGAAAGGATTTCGAAACGGATCATATCATATCTTTACCAGGCGGCAAATCGATGAGACGATGGCAGAACAGTAAAGTAGCTAACATCTCTTTATCAATTTGAAACCTTCATGTAACTGCACCGGGACACCTGGGATGCTGGACTGACTATCAAGGTAAATATAAACTATTGAAAGCTAGATAAAGCAGGCCAAGAACTTTCGAGAATGTTGTGCCAAATAAGAAGAAGATAACAGCACCAATAGAATGCGCCAGGGAGAGGGATTTGGGAGAGGATACTCTTCAATCTGGCGCTAGAGATCTGGCGCCATCCCAAACTCAAAGGTGTAAACTTCGGGAAGCATCTTCTATAAGTCACTCCAGATCTTGGCATACGCTGATGATATAGATAATATTGGTTTGAAGTTGTAATAGAAGCTTACCAAAGGATCGAGTATACGACACTGAACTTCGGGCTGGAGATCAACGAGGCAAACACTAAAATTACGGTGGCACCATCAGTGGTCCTGCTAAAAAAAAACACTGATTTACGCAGAGTTGATCGGCAGATAAGTTATGGTATCCAACGGTCCAATACTTCACCTTTTTGGGGTCAACAGTCAGATCCGATGTATTGTTTTCTTTGACTTTTGATTGAGCGCAAGGTTAATGGCTGTCAACAAGTCATACTACAGCCTAAACTAAAAATATTCATTCTGAACATTCTCGACGGAGGAAGCTGGGATTGTATAGATATATAAAATTCCAAAACTGTGACTCTTGCTACTCATATACGTCTCTAAGATATGGAGTATGTCCTAAACTGGTAGAGAACCCCGCAAAACTGGCGTTGAAGCAGACGGTCCCTGAAGATTTTTCGATGTAAAATGTCTAGACTATGGAGAAGCCGTTTAAATGATAAGCTCACCAAACTGTACCATTTTTCTCACTATCAAGCAGAAAAATTAGACTCGTTTTTTTTGGCCAGGTATGTCATGAAAATGGTACCTGACGACCCACCCTGCAAAATCGTTTTAAGCCTTCCACATGGACAAGGGAGGTATGGTAGACCAAAGCCGAGATGAAGTGATGATGTTGATGCGTCCGCCAGGACGGCCGAGATGCTTGATTGGCAGACGACAACGCAAGACCATCATCGATTGTGAGCATAGTTACACCAACCCAGGACGCGATAGTAGCATCTGATACGTAACTTAGTAATTAAGAGTAAAACCTTCTTCTTCTTCTTCTTATGTCGAGGTATTCCAAGATACGACACACGAATCCAGCTTCCTGTGCCTTCCTGTGTTACTTCCTGGATTTGATTACACAAACCTCTATATTTGTGGATTGGCAATGAAGGCCATATGTCCCAAAAGAGTAAAATCATACAGTTAAGAAACTGACTGACTGACAACCGCGAGCCCAAAATCAATGTGTCTCACACTTTAAACTCCGTGGGTTAATAACGTACACAGATTTCCAGAGAAGATCAAGTCACAAGCAAATCAGAATGTCAGAGAGTCAGGGAAGTTGTTTTAAATCTAAAGGTCAAAACGCAACTCACATGAACAACGTTTTCCTATGACCGTCCATGAATAAAACAGTCCGAACGATCCAGCAGTGATTGACTAGACTCTGCATTCAACTGTCCTGATTATTATACCAACATTATATTTCCTAGTTGTGGTCTATGCTCTAGGGATCAGGGGTAAATGTAAACCTTCTCGCAATGGTAAACGTTTTTCTGTCATCCTGTTAGCCATATATTTATATTTCATTACTTACACTTTCCACTTCGCTATTGGTGTATAATTGCAAGAGCAATTGCTTATACCTACGCTGCATGGTTACTGCACGCAATCACGACAAAGACCCGATGTGGTCCGAAAATGTATGAATCACAATTTGCATAAGGGTTGATATGGACATGAGTTACTATGAATTACAATGTGACATTCCTTAAAGCACGTTTTGATAAATTTCTGTTTATCTGTATTTGAATTTAAAGCAGATAACGAAAATCCTTGTGAAAATAACTTTTAATTTTAATCAAAAGATGAAGCAAACAAGCAATAAATTTAAAGATAGAGAAACTTAAACAACAATAATATGTGGATGATGTACATTTATAAAAATATATTTTTAACAGTAAAGGTGAGAAACAAACAGCCAAATCAAATCATAATGCGTATTTAATGTGCATGAAACCAATCAAACAAAACTAGCAAAACACGACCATCACGTTGCGGTGTTGTTGTTCAACGGTGTTATAAAAAACCTTTTTAAGTGCGAATCGATGGTAAAAGTTTTCTCACCATCTTCCAGATTCGATCGTCCCACTAGTCCATTTTTGCTCTCCCAAGTTCATTCCGAGTTCAAAAGCGGCTCCGACCGTATACAGTAAACAGCGGTTCGTTCGCTTCGATAATGCCGAACATCTTCCGTGGGAACAAGACACTGTACGAACGTACGGTTCACCTCATTGTTATTCCATTCCCAAAGCGGCACACGCTTCCCCCGAAAAGCAAGAAAAACGCCGTGCGGTCTAAACGTTTCTCGGCCCAAACTTCTGTGCCGGGGTACATTTGAAGCAATTTGTCCATTATTTAAATTTTCCTTCACCACCGACCGACCGACAATCGTTTGGTGGGCATCTTCGTGTGTTGAGAGAAAAAGGTGAAGAATTTTACAACTATGCACATCCGGCACCTGGCCTCCCGATTCACCCGGGCAGCATACCCGTTTCGTTCCGCATATCATAAGCAAAGCATGGAATGTAAATAAAAGGATGCGATTTTATCACGTTCCCTACCAGGTGGGGCCGATCGGTGGTGTAACCTGTGCAGCACACGGCACTGTGCACTTTCCGACTGCCAACTCCTTTTCGGCTGCTTAACGAGTCGCTGAAAAGGATTTCGGAACCGGCGGGTGGCATTCGTCGGTGTTGAAACGTGTGCTGGAACGAATTCCTTCAGATCGCATATCTTTTTCGGGCGAAAACTTTCTCCACATGGCTCCGCTGGTTGGTTGAATGAAATTTGCATCAACTCTTCAGAGTACGCGTTTTGCACACGATTGACTCGACCAGGCACCACCACCAGGTAACGAAGGTAGGACGAGACGGCCACATATGCCGAAGAAAAACCACCTTCGCCAACTCGTGCTGACTAAGTTGAGTGGAAGGCTTCAAAAATTGGTTTTCGTTTAGTGAGAAAAGTTTCTTCGTCGATGCTGCCACCATTCCTTACGGGTCGTCCTATCAGCCCAGTTTAGGTTGGCTATGGAAAATAAATAAAAATCTAACGTACCGGGGAAACACATGTCGATGCGCGCGAATCGCAATGTGGTGCTGAACAGTGGGTGAACTTTGTTAGATTGCCGCACCGTGGTACGCATGAGATTCCGTCGTGTAAGTGGATTCTGTTTGTGGTCAGGGGTGGGCAATGTACGTGACTATTTGCGATCTTTTGCTACTTTTGTTTTCTCAGAAATGTTATAGACTTTTGAACGTTAAGCTATTCTGCAAAGTTATTTAACTTTGTTTACCATCACGTTCCCTACCAGGTGGGGCCGATCGGTGGTGTAACCTGTGCAGCACACGGCACTGTGCACTTTCCGACTGCCAACTCCTTTTCGGCTGCTTAACGAGTCGCTGAAAAGGATTTCGGAACCGGCGGGTGGCATTCGTCGGTGTTGAAACGTGTGCTGAAACGAATTCCTTCAGATCGCATATCTTTTTCGGGCGAAAACTTTCTCCACATGGATCCGCTGGTTGGTTGAATGAAATTTGCATCAACTCTTCAGAGTACGCGTTTTGCACACGATTGACTCGACCAGGCACCACCACCAGGTAACGAAGGTAGGACGAGACGGCCACATATGCCGAAGAAAAACCACCTTCGCCAACTCGTGCTGACTAAGTTGAGTGGAAGGCTTCAAAAATTGGTTTTCGTTTAGTGAGAAAAGTTTCTTCGTCGATGCTGCCACCATTCCTTACGGGTCGTCCTATCAGCCCAGTTTAGGTTGGCTATGGAAAATAAATAAAAATCTAACGTACCGGGGAAACACATGTCGATGCGCGCGAATCGCAATGTGGTGCTGAACAGTGGGTGAACTTTGTTAGATTGCCGCACCGTGGTACGCATGAGATTCCGTCGTGTAAGTGGATTCTGTTTGTGGTCAGGGGTGGGCAATGTACGTGACTATTTGCGATCTTTTGCTACTTTTGTTTTCTCAGAAATGTTATAGACTTTTGAACGTTAAGCTATTCTGCAAAGTTATTTAACTTTGTTTACCATGGCGTGAGTAACAAAATAAAAAGTTTGTTGGTTGATGTATAGTTTAGGCATTGGAAACGCAAGCGATACTTTTAGTTTCACCCTTAGAATATTAAGTTATCGTCTTTTTTCTATCCTTCAAAATTGCTTGTACTGTTATATATTATACACAATACAGAAAATTATATTCCATTACCAACATCTTTTTTGGTTATAATGGAGAAGTTTTGGTAAGCAGCTTTCCACACAGGATTTCCAATACATTCTTGTTTTTTCAGAAGTTCCTCAGGAGAGTCCTTTAAGTCTGATCTTATTTATTTTGTTTGTAAATGACTGCTTCAATATCTTTAACGCCGACGAAATTAAAATATTTCGACTGTGTCCTCGTCTTCCGGTTGTCGATCCCTCTAAAATCACATTTTCTACTTGCTGTTCGTACAATGGTTTAGTACTATCAGTGACGGATCAAGTCTCTAGTCTCATGGACCACACAGCCCACACATAGGATAGTTATATGTAAGGAGTCTCTTGAAAACTCGGAGCCCCAAGCATCTGCTTAGTTTGCTTATACTTTGATCTGTCCCTTAGAGTTACGCCTCCCTTAATGTTGTATTGCTTAATTTTGATACGCACCTGCTAAGCTAATGAGGAACTATCGCTTATGTGGTACCACAATAAGCAGACTGTCCTTTGTGAAGCATCTGGGTGTTTGGAAAGACAGAAAAATGGTCGTTCGACGAACATGTCTAATCTGTGCTATAAATAAAGCAAATAGATATCCGGCTTTCTTTACCAAAATGGTCTATGAAATCCGAGGCCCACTCTGTCTGCAGGCATTGTATTGCTGCTGAGTTCGTTCCGACATGGACTTTATCTTGCGCTATTCAGAAAATCGAGAGGGATTACCACACGACTTCTCTGCTTCTGTACCTTGTTATTCATTTCCTGGTTCTTTTCCTCCAAATTTGACGACTTGTGACGTTCGTTTTCCATATCCCTTCATGTTCCTTCACGATTTTTGATAGACGTCTAATGGTTTTGATGAATTTGGTGATAACCTTGTTTGGTCTGAAGTCCTCAAACATTCATTGTTGAAGTTGATTATTTAAACTTTATTTAAAAAAAATCAAATTACATATAATAGATAGAAATAGAGCGTAAAACATTGAATCTTTAAGATAAGTTCGACCCTCTGCAGTCATGCGGGGCTTTGGGTGGGATCAACTTTATCACGGACTTACTAATCTTAACACGACAACAACACTCCGCTATATATGAACTTTTGGATTGACTAACGACTGACAACGATTTGGCAGGAGGTCCAGGACCTATTACTTACAGGATGTGTTTGTCTGAAGTATTACAACATTCGTTTTAGTTCAATTTTAAAACTATATTAATACTTCAAATTTTTATTCCAAAAAGGTTTATAATTTCGACCATCTCCAGCTTATACGAGAGTTTGGTTGTATCACCTTATCATGGACTTGCCAACTTTTATACTACAACAAGCTTCCGTTAATCCTGTAATAAGTCAATGATATCATTATTTTCTATTTGCATCTGGCAGCGACCCGATAATTGATGATAGTTTGTCTAATCCAATCGGGAAAACTTCTCCGTACGTGTAACTGTTGACCCTGTTTTTTACTAGCTAAAGAAGCCTGCAATTGAAGGTCACGATCTCCCAAGCTTGTCGCGCTAAAAGCAATCCATATGACGAAGTTATCGTTGAAAAACATTTTTTTTCTCTACAATTGTTTGCCAACCACTGACTTCCACAGGAACTGTGGTGTGCGCTGGAATTTCAAGCAGTTCGTAACCTTGCAGACTGTCTCGCTTTCGGCGAGAATGTGGTACCGTATCTTAAAGTTCTATTCCTTTCATGCGGAGACATTCATGCTTCGCGAAATCTTTCTGGGAAATCATCATATAGCAATTCGTCCCAGCTCGTGTAAACTTTAACTTCTACTTCCTTTTTTTCTTGCTGTTGTTTGGCCACCCTTATCTGTACCCGCTCTGTACGCAGTACTTCGTATTCCAGCCGCGTTGCAAACCCCTTTTGCATAATTTCACCTTGACAATGGTTCTATTTCTACCGCGAAACATGACGCGTTCCACGTTCCACCGTCTTTACCAGCCGGCAAACAACGGATATGGTTACGCAATTTTCATCCCTTTTCCCCGGTTCCGAGCGAATAAATTGAATGTTTTCGGATAAAACCTTCCCGGCTGGAGAGATATGAAAGAGGAGCGAAAAGAAAAAAACAGTGGAAAATCAACCCAAAGCAGTACGGTGCACAAAAAAGGAAAAGGCCATTCTAATCCTTCCTGGCACGAAGCCACCGTGCCATTCTTATCGCTCTTCGTTTATCCGCTTCTGCTGGATCGTGTCGATAAGGGAACGATGAGCCAAGCTAAATTGTGCCTCGTCAAAGATCGCTTCCGGTTGCCACTTCCTGGTTAGGTGGGACATTTCCACAGCAGCAGCTAAGTAAACACTGAATTTGTAGCTACCAACAACAGCACCGGGTACTATGCACTTTCCCACTTTGCGCTTCTGTTACGTGCAAAATGGTAATCCCCCGATTCTTGCGATCCCGGTGCCGGTAACAATAATAATAAAGAATAATAATCGAAAACATCCTGCCCCCCGCCGTTTTCAATTCCCGTTAAATTATCTAGAAAGCAAAGGATAAGCGGCAAAGACAACAAAAAAGCGCGACCCCATGCAGAGATGCTGTAGGTTGAAAATTCTTCCACCAAAGCGTGTGACACACTGAGCTCAGTGCCGTACAAAAAATATATTTGCACACCGGTATCAGTGCAGTCACAACCTACGCCCGTGTTTGTTGGAAAAGCGAGCGAATAAAGGATAAAATATGCTTTCCAACTAAGGTTTCGCCGATCGGAAAATCTAAAGACAATAAAAACGATGCGGTACTGCATGGGCTCGTGCATGAACTACACAGCCGATGTACATTCTTAGACCATTGCGAGCAGCGGTATGTTCAGACCTTCGCCTTTGTACGTTGAGCAGCTGCCGAAGAAAATTGCCTTCTAATGACGGTACGCTTCCCAAATGGGAAAACAGATACTGCTTGGAGCGATGGCGGTTAGGAACTATTTTTAAAATCATCTTGAGATAGAAGACACAATAAATAAGATCCCGAGACCAATCTCCGGGGTCTTTGAAGAATGAAGCGAATTCAAAGCGAATGGGAAATGGGTTTTGGTGTATCGATCTATAGATTGTTGTTTTGCTTGTAGTGGAGTTGTGATAAGTATTGTGAGCATAAGGCTGTACATGTGTACAGAGGATGCACAGAGGAATAAATAATGTGTACAAACAATCGAGGCGGATCTCATGAGCCATTTATGAATATTAATATTGTGTTGTGTGCTTCTGCAGCCTACAAACACAATTGTTATTGTATTCGGAGGATGTCGTTCTATTTGAAGGTTGAAGAGTCAAAGGTTTGACAGTGTGCAACTATATTATATGCGGTATCTTATCACAGAATAGCAAGTGTCCATGAAGTCTGAGTCTATGTCTGAGTCTATCATTCCTGGAAAGCTGTAGCGTGGGCATGTATCGGTCGTCAGGGCGCTCTGGTGTCCCTTTATTCGCACTGCACCCACTAGTAAATAAACTTGGTAAGCTTTGGAGGCTGTTCTTTAACATCTTTATTCATTGTGTAGCATTTTAACATTTGCACAGTTTTTTCTATTGTCGGCAAAAGAGCGGTCCTATGACCGGTCGTCCGTGTATCAAATATCGTCCGAATTTTCTCCTCTTTTTCAAGGTTAACACTTCCACGGTTAATACGAGAATATAAAGCGAATGCCATTCTTCATCTATTTGAATTTTGAAACATGCGTAGACACAACCTTTAACGCAGTTGACCTAAACGTAGACCTGTAGGCTGATCGATCGATCGGTTTGTTCTCACGATAGTTGCGAGCCGATCCCTAAAGCACCGAAATGCAAGTTGACAATTCACATGCTATGTGCTTAACTTACATTTCGATAATTCGAACACCGCTTTCTCCAGGCATCTTGCTCAGGGAGCAACATGACGCTATGTTGCGTTACTTTACATTAATTAATATAAAAGAGATAGGCAATACAGGCTGATAGATTAAAGCTATTAAAGCTGGATTAAAGATAAGCGGTTAAAGATAACACTGAACCTTATTTTTATGTCTATGTGGTATACGACCGAGGTTGAGTATACACAAACACCGAGTTCCCGAACCAACGACACTATCCTTACATATCGATATTATGTATATCGACATGTCGATCATATTCAATCACTGCTCGTCTACTGCAGTAAGAGCGACTTACTGCACACTGTTGAAGATGTAGTGAATTTCAGTTGTACCACTTGATAACAGATAACAAAGAGAAAGAGAGAGAGAGAGAAAGAGAGAGAGAGAGAGATAGAGAGAGAGAGAGAGAGAGAGAGAGAGAGAGAGAGAGAGAGAGAGAGATAGTGCGAGAGCGTCCTTATTAGACGATACTTTCTAGGAAGATAAATGCTAAGTTTTGACTTGAGATATCGCCTAAAGAATCTTTTATGTTATTCCTTTTAATCGAGATCCATTTCTTGAGCGATTGAAATGATGTTGTCTCGTCTATATTTAATATCGCAGGACTGACTATCCAGCTACAAGTAAAATCAAGTCACAGAAAGATAGAAATATCAGGCCAAGACTTAGTAAGGTTGTAGAGCCAGAGAAGAAGAAGATATTTAATTTCAAACGTCACGATATAAGATCAAGTTATTGACTAGAGCCCATTGAAAAAGCTGTTGCAATTCAGACAACTTTCCACTTCTCTTATAGTTTAACACCATTAAGCTCGGTTGGAGCTTTTGGGTGTGCAACTAACACACTGACAGAAATCTAAACATGCGTATAATACCAACTGTATAGAGTTGATAACAAAGAGCTAAGCTGCTAATCAGCTGAGATTACCAATAATGATATGGTTCTTCCGGCTGACATCATGCTGAGCCCCTGGACCGGTCTCAACCGTTCGTCTTTCGACGCGAATACGTCGCAGCTGCAGGTGCGTAAGGATCACTGTGATAGTTTCTGCTATAGGCCGAGTTTCGGCTGGAGCACAGCATGGCGATGATGTTTTCTACAGTAACCTCTTCTCCAACAGTATTCACAGTATTCATACGGCGTCTTGTGGTGATGAAGCGAGGGCACACAAACATTAGGCGTCCCAGGTTTCAATCAAATATAATCATTTCAAACTACACATTCCGAAACAACACTCACTTGTCGCCTATAGGGTTATTAACTTAAAAGCCTTAAGAAACTTATAGCAATGAATTACAGAGACGGCATTGGCTTAAGCACAAAGCACAATCAATGTCGACTCTTATACTTTTCCATATTTTCTTAAACATTCAGTTAATTGTATAGTTTTTACCATGATAACATTAAAGACTTAAACCATAAGTAGTTAGAAATGAACAAATGTTCTTGAGTCCTGAGCACTATTTAACTACCTCAACACTCACTAATATCCTTCGCTATAGAACTTTAATTAAGGTAGGCACGAGAAAGGCCGATCGACCAAACATTCCAAGGAAACACGCCACTTTAGACCGTTAGCACATTACAACCACCGCCGAGTGTCACTACCGACAAACGTGGAAATTAATCATTGCCGCAAGCATCAATAAACTTCTTGCGGTCAGTTGTCCCCGGTCATCCTCATTGCCCGTATCCTAGCCCTAATGACACGCCGTCTAATGAAGTTTGCTTATTCGGCGTGACGATGCGTGACCAATTCATACGCCTATTTGCCATCCATATTCACAGCTGTTACCGAACCGGGTGGCGCTGTTGATGTTGTTGTCGTCTCTCGATTATTGGTTCGAGTGGTGCGATACCGCGAAATGCGCCATATGTTGATCGAAACCCGGTCGCGAACTCCGGCTGGCTTCTAATCACGGGATTAGGCAGTGATAAATTTCTTGGAAAAAATGGTTTCGAGCTGCTTCGAGGCGGTGATGCAAGATATTCTAGGAGTCGTGTCGTTATTATTACGATTATTATTACTATTAAAACGGTAATACAATATGGCCGTTTCCTTATCCTCGTCAGCTTTACGCAGGCTGTAAGCTTCAGCAAGATCTGTGCCCCAAAAAGTTCCCAGCGCACTGGTGCTAAAAGTTTTTATTTGTCCTAGATTTGGTGGTGTTGTTTGGTTGTTTTCTTGTTGCCCGGATAAGTGATGGTGAGTTAGCTGTATGATCCGTTCGTTGGTTCCGATGCCACCGTTTCACACTCGTTCCCAAGAGCCCGATGATGAAGTGAGTCATTTGCATAAAGCAATTTGCGTCCAGCACTACATAACAGCTTTCCGTATTAACGGTCGCTTGAATCGTTTCAATTTTTCCTTTTTTGTATTCTCTCATGGCTCTCATTCACTCATTCCAGCTAGGTCCTAGGCGCAGATGTTGCAGTGTTGTCGTGCTTTCCGCACGGAACAGCTCAACTGCATAAGTACTTCCGCGGCACTGTACCGGTCCAGAGCTTAGCACTGAGCTAGGCAAAGAAGAGGAACCGAAACGAGACGGATCTTCCCAACAAAACAACAAACAAAGTACACACATTCACACAAAAGACAGTTTGCGAAGAGAAGTTTGTCTACTCCCGAAAAAAAGGAGCAGCAGTTTAATCATGCACCGTCATCTGAGCCTGAGGGTTGAGTTTGTTTTCGGGTTTGCTGACGGCCGTGGTTTCCTGCCGTGCGCGTCCGTAAGAAGTTGAAATTTATTTTCTGTCGTTTCGGTTTAATCCACAAGGTTGGCAGCAGATGTTGTAAAGTTTGAGACAGCTAAACTTGTTTGATTGTGCTTTGTATTTCGCTCTCGGTATCGTTTTTCTCATCGCTTCACGGCGCACAAAATAAAAATCTGACAATGAATTTCGATGGAATTGGTCTGTCTCAATTTCAGTGGAAATCGTCAGTGTACCAACAAAAAAAATCAAAGGGAAAAGCCTGTCGTCTAGCAAAGGAAAAATCAATTTCATGAAGTTTTGGTCCAGAGTGGGGTACAATTTTATTTCCCTGTCGTTCCAAACTCTTGCACTAATTCGAAGGCGGAGGGAATGGGAATGCTAGAATCACAATAAACAAATCTAACATCTTAACGCCGGTGTATGAAGCAACACTGCGAAAACGATGATTTGCCATTAGAATGATCAACAATCATGGTACAATGTTCAGCTTCACGGTTGTGTACACGATGTTTCGGGGTGATATAATTGTTCCAGGAATGCTTCCAGTGCTGTTTTTCACGGTTTTCACGCACCAAGATTACCGAGAACAGCGCCCGTTAAAGTGCTGAAGAATGTCTTATCCTTTTCGGGGTTTGGTAGGCTGGGTAGCGCGTCCGAATCCGGTGGTTTCGTATCATCTTGCCCTTGCCATTGATGTGTTTATGCTGTCGACGTGAAACGTGAGAAAAAGTTTTCCCATTGAAATGGTAATGAGATTTATTTGAAATTTTACCGACACTGTTGAAAGAACAGGCGGTGAGGATTGAAGGGCTGCCGATGGAGTGCGCCGGTCGTAAAGATGATCGTTAAAGAGCCTTTGATAGCATGATTATCGGGTTCGTCCGACCGGGGGAATGAGAAAATGGTTCGTCAAATATGGGCACACAGTGAGTTGGATAAAAAGGATGCACGTTTTGGGAAGCGTTTGTGGTTTTTTTGTGCGTATGAACTGGAAGTACGACTATTTTGATGATTATGATTATCACAATTATCACGATCGATTAAATTGTTGACTCTCAATACAGTTTGACGAATATCCTCAAAAGATTTTAAGATTTTTGAAAGATTTTTTTTCTTATTTCAGATTACGTTGAGTGTTGCCTATAAGTAATTAATAGGTAGTGGCACTAGATTCGATCACCTAAATTATCGAATCTTAAATAGATCGTGATCTCCAACGCAAGGAAACTAGATATTAACCTGTTTTGCTTCGGAAGTCAGAAATATCTTTGCTAAAGCCTTAAACTACCGATTGTAGCGCCAAAGTAAAGAGTTGTAATTTTTTTCTAAATTATTCTATGTTCTAGTAAAGAAATTTAAATTATTTCTTCTAGTTTCGCGCTGTGTGTTGGCTCCACAAGACAAAGTTAGTGGTTAAGAGCTAGTGTACCGCAAAGATTCATTTATTTTATGTTTTGACGCAATAAAATCGTAATCTGCATACAACAAGCTAAAGCTACGGGCCATATTATTGATTGGTGCATCAGCCAGTAAGAACGTTGAATGATGAATTCGCATTAAAGACGAAGCATATTGGCTTCAACTTTTAGGGGTTTAGGTATTAAAAATGCCATCCTCTTATTACGACGCATTTCAAGTATAAGAAGGTATTCAATCTAGCATGATAAGAAAGTTAACCTTCCGCTTGGCCAGGATACCTATAAGAATACTTATTGTATAAGTTCTATTTAGTTTGTCAATTTATGAGCTATTAAAACTCAATAGTTTAGATTCTATGACGTGAGAGAATTTTTTTATCATAATTTAACACAGGTAGTTAAAAATATGATTATACTCGTTTAAAAAAGTATTAATAATTGTTTACAATTCTTTACAATCCAAAGAGTTACGGACAGGGCATACATGCAATGCGTACAGTAAAATCACCAAAAAAGAAATTTTAATAAATCAAATACAAAGTTGTTATCTATTGCATTAAAGATTAAATTATCCTTTTAAATATCACATTGCTGGAGGCGCCCAGTACTTTACTTTACAAGGTCATGTAAGTGATGACATAGTGCGCGAGTTATCGGACCTGTACCCTAAGGATCCTAATCTATAAAAGGTTCGTACAAACATACTCAGGAATCCCGGTGAATGCCTCAAGCAATTGCTTTTTTGCAATAAATGCAGTTCATGTAAGTATTGATCCTTTGTGTATTTGATACACTATGATCAGGTCGTCATCGATAGTGTTTTTTTACGTAACCTTTTCATTTTATGAACCATTGATTCATATTCCACTACCATCAAACCAAGATGTTAAATATTCTCGAAAATATAGAAAAATTTTAGGACTAACTGTCAGCGATTCGTCAACATCAACGTAATCCGAAACCCTTAACTTACGCATAATTAATGATTACTGCAACCGTATAAGCGAAATTTCTATACCGATTTTCTATTTGCTTTTTTAGATACAGTGAGCCAATCGCAAATCCGGACACCTTCAATTTGAGCAATTGCCTAGCTTTGCGATCAATTTTTGCGTACGGGAAACAAATAAAAATTATTTTTTCTTATCAATTCTTCTTTGGACATCTTCCAACAAAGCAACTGCAAAAAAAAAAACGATTAAAAAAATGCTCGAATTGCGGCGCAATCAACAAAAGAGTAACAAATGACAGAATTTTGTAAGTCAAACGGAAAACCGGACAGTTTTGGTTTGGACGTATTTCATGTTTGGTTTTACTTTTTCTACAACAATTTCATATTTAGTGCTATTCCCATTAGCTTTAATCACGGCTTTGAATCGTCTGGGCATACTTACTATTAATTTTTTTTACATATTGCTGGCCCAATTTCGTTCCATCTTTGTCTTACCGACTCTTCTAAATGAACCTTGCTAGTAACACGGTGTAACGCTACTAATTTTTTAAAAGGGCCCACAAATATTCAATTAAATTAAGATTAGATGATTGGAAAGGAGTTTCTATCACTTTTGGTCAATTGTACAGTAACCACTTTCGCGCAACCCACGATTTTTGTTTAGGGTCATTATATTGGTAAATCGCAGATTCCTGCTACTTTCCCATTTTAACAACACTTTCCTATACCGTTTATTTTTTAAGTGTTTGAATAATACATATTATCCTTTGTACCTCGAATATAATGCAATTTTCCAC
>KZ063140.1:29153-68017 GCA_002091835.1 Anopheles maculatus
CTTGTCTGAATTTTGCACTGAGTTGAACAATTTTTCTTTGATTTTTCAATACTTTTTGTTATTTTTATATTTTAAATAATGTGTTGAACTATAGATTTGCTTATATTGGTTAAATTACTGATTTCCTAAATACCTTTTTTTGTCCTGATGGTGAACTATAATGATATTTCTCTCCAGTAATATTGTATGTCGCATTTTTAAGAAAAATGTGGATATTTAAGAGATCCAAGCATCCAAACGCTTATTACGGCGGCCAAGAATCGACTATATCAATCATAACACTATAGCAAGTGTTAAAACTGGCTTCCTGACCACTTAAATTGCAGTGGATTCTTAGAAATGTAATTGTCCGGTTTTCCGTTTGACTGACAAAATTCTGGCTTTTCTTACTCTTTTGTTGATTGCGCCGCAATTCGAGCATTTTTTTAATCGTTTTTTTGCATTTGCTTTGTTGGAAGGTGTCCAAAGAAGAATTGATAAGAAAAAATAATTTTTATTTGTTTCCCGTACGCAAAAATCCATCGCAAAGCTAGGCAATTGCTCAAATTAAAGGTGTCCGGATTTGCGATTGGCTCACTGTACATAAAGTAGTTCGTTGTAGATTACACAACGAATACTTTCTAATCAGAACTCTCTGATCGTCTTTAGAGATAATGTAAGATAAGGAAGATAAGGAAGAGATAAGAAAGAGAAGTAACTAAGTTCTTTAATTTTACTATTTTTCCCATTAACAAAATTGGACAAAAGAGTCACATATTATTCTGAGAGCTTAAAGATAAGATAGAAACAATCTGTAAGTTGACAACAAGGAAAACTTTGGAAAAACCCTCGTCAATATTTTGCTACGCTACAAAGGTCTCAGAATGTGACCATATTTGCTGAATCTGTTCTTTCATTTAGACAATCAATTGCTTCTTATTCTTGGCCATTCATTTGACCAAATTGCTTCTGATACTCCCTTAAAACCTTAGAAATTCAAAATCCATGTGCTTCTTTTGATTGCTTTTCGTATACCTTGAACAATGTTAAAATAGATGACAGATTTAAAGGTATATTCAATATTCTACACGTTTATCTTGAAAAGCTTTGCTAGTTTCCCTATGGTGCAATTCATTGTTACCTAAATAGCACTAATACTTCGTTTGTACCGACCGTAAAACCAAATAAATCTCATTCCTAATCCCAACTCACCATCGAAGCCCTACAACGGTCGAGGCGCTCCAAATGACTCATGATACTAAGGTCAACAAATCTATTAGCATGCCCTTTTCCGAACCTGAATAAACACATCCCCTTTCTGCAGGTTTCGGGATAAGAGAGCTTTCAATCACTGGAAGAAGGTCACCCGAGCACCGATATAAATTCCGCATACGCGTTCATTGATTGTATCTTTGATTGTCCCTTTCCGATACAGCCCAACGTGTGTATCTTTCGCACCCGGACGAATGCGACACAAGTGGAAACGAGCGGACAAAAAGTTACCGCTGGGCGAAGAAAATGAACTTTACTGCCTAGGATCAACCTTTTTGGGGGAACCATCCCTACGGGGACGTACGAATGGAAATGAAAGCTTTCTTCTAAAAATACTTTCAATACGAGCGTAATAGCCGGGTGCGTTTCCGAAGAATTTCGGCCCGATGCTGTTTGACTGTAGTTCATTGAAGTCGGGCAGGATAAATATGCAATAGATCAACCGTTTTGCCATCACAAAAGTGACACCCGGCCCGGAACGGGTGGCATTTAACGAATACACACACACTCCGTCACCAACCGTGACAGTGCGAAGGTTCGTCGACTCGTCCAGAACCGATGTCTTCGCCCTGGGTTCGCCAGGGTGATAAAGTGGACTCACTTAATATGTAATGTTCGCTTTGAGCCGAGTTTGCATTTGCAGTGAACAGACTTTGGTTTGGCACAGCCAACATAATGGCAAACAAACATTGCCATGGTTTGGTTGGAAACAATTAACAATGGCCCATACCCCGCTGGGCTCTCTCTCTCGGGTGCCACAGTTGACTTTTGATCGTTTATATATAGTTTTTTTTTTCTTCTTGTAGTTGTTGCCTGTATGACTGAAAGGAAAAATGTGACAGATGGAATGTTTGGGAAGGATGGTACTCACCAGGACACGTAATACAGCCAGCCAGCCACGGAAAAGAGCCACGTGTTGACCGTGTTGAAGTGTTGCCAGTCGCGGGCGTACAGAAAGAGCAGACGCTGCGCATGGAACGGCGCCCAGCAAACGAAGAACGTAATCACGACGGCAGCTATATTGTCGGAGACAGGAAAGAGCATGAAAAATGGAAGTAAATGTGATGAAAACCCCAAAGAATAATAAACTAACAAACAAAAAACGCCAGTTCTTTATTATGAGTAATGCGGAATGGGGTTGAACCGGAAAAGATGAGATGGAGAAGATAGCAACTGAATCGTGCTGGACGATGTCACGCTAGCAGTGGCACGAAGGCTAGCGAGATGATTAAATGTTGGTCATTGGAACGAGTGCGAGTACAAATTTATGATGGAAGAATGGTGAATTAAAATTTGCTACTAGCAGCTGTGAAATGCATCGTTTGTCGTGGACCTATGTTCCTTATAGTGTGCCTGGTCGTCAGTAAAACTACTGAGAAGATAGGCAGCTGGAGTTCAATTTTACAAGAACACACTATTTGCATTTATTACGCCCATGAAGAGGGTCGTTTAGGAGAGAGTTCAATCTACTCCACATGTTCACTCCCGCGTTAGAAAGTTTCTCAGAAAAGCTTGTACTTGTACACTTTAAATTCGCACCCGAGCTGACATCTGCCATCACAACCACCACAACGGCAATTGAAAATAACGACGAGGCTCTGTTGTTAGGCATTATTTGACAACATTTGTCAATCGTTGCCATCGTTTGATAATAATAATTTGAAGGCAGCTGTAGTGCCCACAACGCGAATGTTGAACGTTCGAGCGGGAAACCCTCCTTACAACAGAGCCTATTCCGGGACCGAAACGGAACATCCAAAATTGCGATCCCCCAAAATGGATCGTCGTTCTTGGGCGTTACGGAAGCACACAGTGTCGTACCCGAAATTACTGTCATTTGTCATCGTCGGTGGTACGGTTGGTGCGAACGTACGGTTGCCACTGGCTTCCAGAAGATCCATGCGTCATATCCGGCCTCCGGGATCCGGCTGTTGGGTTGATTTATGTCATCTATTCAATTTTTGCACCTTCGAGTTCTTTGGGCTTTCTTGTCTTGTCTTTCCTTTAATCAACCCACCAGCTATGCCCTGCAGGATATCACACCCGAAGCCGTGGGTCGTCGTTTCTGTGTGCGTGCAGCATTCGTGACAGGACGTGTCTGCTTGTCGGACGACAGGTTAGTGGCCGTTACAATGTATCCGAGCTTAACGCTGTTCGATGCATTCGCCGATGGAGTATGTGTTCGTAGCGTAGTTCACTGTTCTTCGGGGTTTTGAAAGTGCAAGAACCTCACATGAGAAAGGCACAGCAATGGTTGAAGGCCACAATCGTGTCAATCGAAAGAAAGGAACATGGTGCGTTCTGGTTCCGGATCGTGCTCAAGATGTGTTTGAAGCAAAAGGAAGGGTTTGCGATGAAGGTTTACGTATTCGCTTCGGTCTCATGTCTTACGGATGTGTGAGAATGTGTTTATGGGACACAATTTTCTTTCTAAGGCTCGGACCAGCAGACAATTTCATGAGCAAAAACTATTCACACACACATTTTTCAATTATAGGTCAATGTAATCAAAACATTTAATCAAGAGGAATATTGTCATTGGAATATGTACATATTATCAAAAGCTCTTGGATACAGTTAGTCCTATCGAAATATTTATGAACCAAACTCACATTTACTCATCATTAAACTTTATCATGATAAATCCTGTAAACAAGACACCTAGTCACTGGTGTCATATTACCAACGAAAGAACCATAACTTGGAGGAGAAAAAAATATCAACAGCGTTCCATTTAAAGTTCTTACCGTTTATTGTCAGTACAATTGAAATTAATGACCATATTAGTGACCTCATCACCGTTAACGGCCGGAGAACGTTGCCTCCAGACATTTGGCCAAATTTCAAATAAAATTCTATTGTTCTGACCCTTCGAAACCATTTGCAGGCTTTGCGGAAAGGTTAATGGATTGGTCAGAGTAGATGGACGGCTGAAGTAGGCTGCTAAAGCTGATAACAGGTGTGGTTTAAAAGTGGTTCTTTGATGGCTGTTCGTTATCATACACGTGGGGACTAAGGGTAATGGTAATGGTTCTAAGTGTATTACTGTGGGAAATTGGACACTGCAGCATCTAATCTGGATCGTTCTAGATGCTATACCGTTCATTTTAAAGACAAAAACAAACTTTAATATAATGAGAAATTCGGTTCATTTTTTTTCAAAAATGGTCAACAAATGCACCAATTTTTAATGTAATGTGTCCAAAATTTTAGAGCTTATTGCTAACGAGTGCACCATTTCCGAGTGTACATGTTGTAAGAAACAATCTGTTATTATTGTTCGGACTAATGACTGTAAACGAAATCCAACATATTAAAGAGTATATAATTCTAGGGGGATGCGACAGCGGCGCCGATCTTCACACGGCAGGACCGGGGCTCAAGTCTCATCTGGGCCGTTCCCCCATAGTGAGGACTGACTATCCAACTATGCGGTAACAATAAGTCTAGTAAGCCAGAAATGGCAGGCATGACCTAAGAGGTCGTTAGGCCAAGAAAGAAGATAATTCTACCACATACTCTACAACACAGCAATTTCACTCACATGCTTCGCTTTACATCAGACGATTCAAACACAAAGCCCTGAGATAGTTTGAGATAACTGCTTTAGACTCGAATCACCAGAGATAAATTATTTTTAGTGAATACTTGGTTGTGACAATGAATGCCTCTGAACGACAACAAAACTGTTTTGTTGTTGAAAGGTTTTTGAGATCTTCAAAGTGTAACATTGTTCACTGCATATCGCTCAGTACATCTAAAAGTTCTAAAAATTCTTTCCTGCATACAGGCCATCAATAATCACTAACATCCCTCGCTTTCGGTCTTCTAACTTCTTTCGAATATACTGAAATAATCGTCCCGGTTACAAAAATGTCAACTCATGTCAAGTAGGTGCATGATTTATTCAAACATTGCATGCTATCCAAAACATGATGGACGGCATCATTTGATACTGAGGCAACTTAATGCAAAACAATTAATAGTACATTGTGTCCTGCCTGTGTGTTTTGCTGTTAGAAAAATACAAGTGTCTGTAGGTGTCAAGGTTCCATGCATCAAGTGCCGTTTAGTTCATTGCATGTTTGCGTGACTTATAACTTATGCTTACTAGTTCATCAAAACTCTACCATCAGATAATGGATGTGACCTTGTGGTGTTTCTATAACTTTCATGCCTGGGTCAATAAGTTAATTTTTCGATAATGTGATCTCTGAATCCTGACAAAACAATTTTTAGCAATACAAATTTCAAACACCATTTTTTATCCCTCGATTGTATCCAGAGTTAATTTATGTTCGCATAATTATAATATTTATATTCACTGTATTATAATTAATTATAATTATGCAAAAAGTATGACGCTTTAATCAGCAATCACGATAATTTCAGTATCGTAGTTCATGGGAACTACCTTAATTTCACAGTCAAACAACAATGGTAAAGGACATACAATGAAAATTGAGTTCAATTTTGTTCATTTTACTTCAAAAACCAAGCAATTTTACCATCGGTAATCATTTCATCAGTATAATAACTTCCGTTTGATTTCATCGGCAATTGCAGTTGCGTTGATGATGTAAAACTCAATTTACAAATATCGCTGACTACAGTACTCACTCTATCAAGCCAACCCAGAGAAACGCGGTGTTGGTAATCGAACCCTTTGCCAGACAGTTGGCCTTCTCGCCTCTATCCCTTGAGCAATGAAAATGAATGATTCGCAAGCAGTTTGTAGCAACACAGGGCAGCACAAAAAAGCCTCAGTCTGGCTACCGATAATCCACCATGAAATATCGTCCATATATCTTCATGTAGCAACACCTGTTTTTGTGGTATACATGACCGGATGAAGCAATGGATGACCGTGATGAAGCAAGTGTGATCGGATGAGATGGGCAGAAACTGAGCAAGATCGCAATGACTTGTTCGACTTGCTTACCGAGCATCCGGATGATGGCTTTCCGTGACTGTGATATCCTCGACGGTCCATTAACCGATCCGTTGCGAACGCCTGCAAAAAAGTGGAGAAAGTAATAAGGATGCAGGTTCGGGTGTCCAGGAAGCCCAGCCCAGCTCACCGAGTTCGGCCGTCCGCTGAGTGCGGGATCGTATCTGCATTCCCATGCGCCCGTACAGCACGACCATGATGAGCATCGGGAAGGCAAAGAACAGACAGGTCGACAGTTCCCACAGTGGAAATCCCTCCGGATTGCTGAGCATGGCACAGAACGCTGAGTCAAGGATTTTCTCGTTTGCTGTGAAGTAGACCGGTAAGAAGCAACCACAAAAAAAGGGTGTGTAAATGGGTGCCCGTGACTATGTGTGTCTATGTTGGTGCGATGTTTCCATCACATTTAATAAAAGCTTGCGGATTTGTTGCAAGGCACATTAACCCACTTGGCGGATAAACGATGTAATCGATGTCGGTGAAGATGGCGAACGGGACGGCACTCAGCAGGCTCACGATCCACAGCCCGGCAATGATGCGAACCGGACGCTGCAGGCCGGACATGGTGTACAGGTGCAGCGGGTGGCAGATCGCAAGGAAGCGCTCCATCGAGAAGGCGACGATGGTCAGCACCGACACGTAGGTCGAGGCTTCCGAGATGAGTGCGCGAATTTTGCAAAAGGGTAGTCCGAGATTGTACGGATACTGGTGCCAGTACAGGCTAATCTCGTACGGGAGTCCTGTGAGAATGTGAAAGAGGAGAAAATGGAAAATTGTTAGTTTTGATGAAAAATTGTGAAATAAATCTGAAGTTCGATTACTAACACGCGAATATTGTTAAGTTTCCTCGAATTAACTAACACAATCACTGATCATATCCTTGCAAGCGGAATAACAGCATTGAGCCAATTCTCAGACTAAATTTACATTGAATATCTTGTCGGCAAGGAATCAAATCGTTCTGTCTCTTCATTCCACACTACTGATTGTATTTGTTTTTAGCTCTGCATCCTTCCGTTCCGCAACCAAAAATGGTTTGGTTCCGAAATTAGTTTCGAACAGGATGGATGCGATTTGTGGTTCCCCTAATGCTCTATTTCCAGACACATCTTAAAAGGACCCCAGCACGGGGGAAATAAATTCCAAATGATATACCGGGAATTTGTATTCGAACAATTTTAAACTGAACGGTGCTTGGCATATTGCTACCGAACCGACGCTGCTTACCCAATATCCGTTCGGATGGCATTCAATGACATAAAGCTGTTATTTGATTATGGCCGATCGAAAGGGAGCATGATTATTTATGTATGCGTGTTACAAGGCGCACATCGGTTCCGTTTCTTTTTTTTTTGCTTCTTTTCGTCCGTACTCTGGATTGAAAATGTGACATGTTGCCATAATATATGCATGATGGTGTAGGAGAGCAGTGAACGAATGATTCGACAACGTCGATAGTTAGCATAATGTGCTTTTGTAACACTTCCCATTCCGAGTGCCTTGAACCAACATCGGGAACGGGTCTGGTGCGTATTGCCGAACCGTACTCCGGGGTGATTTCAGATGTGAATGTGAAAATGGTAACAGATGTGTGGAACAACAGCGAATGTTTGTCAGACATAGGTTGAAAGGTAGCATTTGATGCTGTAGTTTGTGGTTTGATAGGGTTTTTCGACATATTTTGCAGAGGTGGTTTAGACTATCCCTTACTTACCAATCGATTTTAAGTCTAGGGTCTAAATTCACAGTTTGTAGGTAATTAAAATGAATTCTATTAATTGTAAATAATCTATGGTTAGCAATACGTCGAGGCCGTTATACGTGAATAAAATATAAATAATAATCTATGGTTAGGCTAAGTATTTATACAAGCCTCGACCTCAAATTAATTTTAGAATGCTACGAAGGAATTAAAGAATTGCGTAGTTTTGGGTGTAAATATTAAAAAAAAAAAAGATATTAAGCTCAGCAATCGTTACAGAAGCATATTGAACATAAATGTGCCCTGTGAGGCATTAGAAAAATGAAATTAAGATAAAATTTCCCTACTACTAACGCTTCTAAACGACCTAAACGATAAAATGTATAGTTTGTATTGCTGGTTTGATCAATGCCACAGCTTAATACTCTACGGAGAGTATTAAATTGGTGAGATTTCACTCAAAAATTTCGCTTCTCGAATATATAAGTTATGATAATACGCTTACATGCGAGTTTAAAACCTTTATTATTAACTTTGCTCACGCCTACTTGTGTCAACGGTCAAAAGACAAGACAACGATCACGCTGATCGGTCATGATGAACGGATCTGACCGATGACAGTATTTCCTAGTGAAAAAAGTAAGCCTATTCTGTGCAACGTGTTGCATTCACAATGTTATAACAGTTTACACGAATTGAGAACTCAAATTTTCCAACTTTCCATTTTCACTTTCCTTTAAAAGCAAAACTTATGTTAATACATCTATGATCTTGTCACCGATATGGATAACTATTTATACACATACAACACTTATACACTACGGTCATACGATCATTTCAGCATAACCATAGACCAGCATACTCCTCACGAAGCTGCACAAACTCGGAATTTCTCATAACGCTGTGAGATGGATATACTTCGTTCTGACTGATCGCGCATATCGTGTAAGGCTGTTCAACAAATTGTGTCGTGCACAATCGTATATTCACGGTTAAGTCTCTAAAGGAGTCCGTAATCTCCAGAGCAAAGCATAAGTTAAGTCTACTGCGACATGCAGCGTGAAAATTTAGCAACACTTTGAATCAACTGAAACTCACTTGATATCGTTTATCGCAAATGAGTTGTCGGTGCTAGGTGTTTGTTGTTAGTTCTCCATTATCAAGTTAACCATTATCAAGTTCAATGTTAAATATCTCTAATATGTCTTTCCGTAGACAGCTTTTTTCGACAAATCCATTGATGTTCCTAACATTCTAAGCTCATTCCCCATGACCACGAAATAGTTTCTGAAAAAGAGATCCTATTAAAGTTAAACTCAAGTCAGCTATTCGAGAGCGTCCAAATGAATTTAAATGAATAATCCAACGATACTCGAATTAAATATTCGGCCCATGTGGAAAATTGCTTACGGGCGTTACATTCGTTTTTAGTCATGGGATCTATGAAAGCTTCTTCTAGAAAACTTATTTTTTCAGCAAGTGTCTGATAAACATTTGAGTAATCATTTACCACCAGCCTCACGATCCAGATTATCTTACTACGCTTAGCATTAATATTTTTAAAGAGAATAAGTTTGTATGTTTTTTCACACGTCTATTCAAGTTTAATATGTTCTAAAAAGCAAATCATACTTACGATGGTAGCTAGTTTTACTTTCCAGTTTTAATCGAAAATTATACATCTTCAAAAAGTTAAATTAAATAATAAGATTTATTGTAGCATAGCAAACGAAATTGCATTGAATTACTTTGGAGCTTTGCATGAAAGCATTAAATATTGCATACAAGCTATTAGAACATTTAGAACATGCATTAACGCAAGTAAGAACATTTAGAACTGAATCATTAATTTGCACACAAGTCATACATAAAACAATACGTCATGTTGCGAAATCATAAACACACACCGAACAAGTCACGTTTAGTTAACACGTTCTATTTGAGGTCCACAGACGAGTTAAGACACGTTTATTGCTCAAGGTCAGAATCCAGGAAGCAAGTGCAATGATGGTCGAATCATGATTATTCACGCACAAACTTAATATCCATCAATCCAAAGGAATGTCTAGATAGAAAGTTAAAACCTTACACGAGCCATCTTCAACAACCAATCAGAATTAGGGAAAACAATTATATCGAATAGCAATAGGAATTTTCCATAGTTTGGACCAATCAGAATTAAGATAAACAAAAGGATCAGGTACACGAATGGAAATTTCCTTTAAGTTATTCTCACGATCAGTCCCTGAAAAAGGTTATAAATTAAAGAACCATCGTCCAACAAGTCAGTCTCGGTTCGGACAGCATGTGTTGCTGGACGATCGTTTCTCAAGAACAGCCCAGTAGTCTCGTTCGGACAGCATGTGTTGCTGGACGATCGTTTCTCAAGAACAGCCCAGCAGTCTCGTACATCAAAAGTGATCAATAAAGTGTTGTGTTAATGAAAACCGAACATCAGTGCCTCAATACAGTTATTGCAAATATCACAAACAATGTCACTGGTGTATGTCTTACTATCTGCGTCCGATTTTATATTGTCACATTATCATAGAGTGAAAGCACTCTAGCTAAGGTGTTAGTTAATAACTTTTAGTTCTCTTAATCTAAATATCTTGACTCGCAGTTGATGAGCGATGTCAGTTTGTTAGGCATAACCTCAAAGAACGTTAAACTAGAAAGAAGTTTTTGTACATAAACTAAAAAACTGAATCACTCTAAGCTGCCAGGATTTAACGAAACGCCGCTACAAACTGTCAAAAGGTATTTAAACAACAAATTAACTGTTTATATCTCGAAATGGTAATACCCATCTCATTTTGGTGGTTAGAAACTTTAAAGTACACTTATTCATTTGATTTTACGAATACTCCCGGCGATAGCGAACGAGCAACAGTACGCCGACATAAAGTGCACGAACAAAAGGGCAAACCGTTCCCGCTTCCTTGATGGAGACGCCTGGTGCCTCTCGTTAATTGGGTTCATGTCGCTTGTGGCTCCGGCCGGAAAGGCGGATATTAAAGATGACAATTTTGTTTTGTTTCTCGTTGTCTCGACGGAAGCTTTGGTTGGTTTTGTCGGAAGTTTTTTTGTTCATATTTTCGCGAACTTGCTACATGTTGTTTGAACACATGCGGAAGGAATACGTCACCCAGTCACTGCGTGTGCTATGCGTACGTGCGCGGATATTTTAAGCCTATCGGTGTAAGTAACTTCCAAGCGAAAGATATTCTTTTACTTTTGCGTTACAGATTTGATGGGACGTTTGTTGTACCACTCGTCGGTGATGCTGTAGAACGAAACTTTTCACTGCTGATGTCATGTTGTGCCCATGCATGCCTTTGAAGTTGAAACATGCAGAAGCATTTTTACTTGTTAGAGTTTTTTCGAGTTTTTCTACAAACACGATGCTTGTTACACTTCAGGGAGAAAACATTCACGAAACTGGATTATCAAATTAGGTGTCAGAAATGAACGATTTAAAATTAAGTAACAAAATACCATCGCATTCCATGAATTCGTAAAGCAATTTATCTTCAAAATGATTTCAGAAAATACCATCGTTCGTTAAATATTCAAATATCAAAATGTGAAGCATAGCTTATGAAAACAAATTTCTAACCTGCACTACGTTCAATTCTGTTCATGGCAGCCTAAAACAGCCAACATGAAATCCATGCTATGCGTTGCGCTTGAATGTTTTTGTCACACTGGCACCCAGGAAACCCTCTTCAAGAAATATTGCGTCTAGTCTAAAAAACCAAAGCATGCGTAACCTAACGAAAGCAACGACGAAAGTACCCGGCACTACGGCACAGCAGTGTCATCTTCTGCGCTTTCCTCTTTTAAGTCATCGCCTTCAAAGTGGCAAAGGATTCGCGTCCACCCAAAAGTTCATCCAGTTTGATCCCCATCCGACCGGAACTGGTAGCCAGCGTGCTTGCTACGAACGCGTTCGAGTGCACTCGAACAGAGCGTATGGAGAATGATTGAAGTAAACGCGAACCATCCGTAGCGTGAATGGCTCTTCCAATTAAAATTGAAAATGGATCCTGCAGTATCTAGCAACCGCGCACGCAACGGCATCGTACATCCCGCACGGCGCGAGAAGTGTGTTCCGTTCCGGTGCGTAGTTTTTTGAGTCGTAGTCGTTCCATTAAAACGAAAGTGGAAAGATTGAATTGGAATGTGAAGCCGGGTCTTGGACAAAGAGGACGCGATGTCCGTTTAAGGACATCGCACCGAACAGATGTATCACAGCTCGTTCCTTTGTGTGGATGCGACACGATACGCGATGCCTGGTTCTTGCTTTCTCTTTCGGTTCCTTCACAGTGAGTGCCCTGTGGGAATAATAATCGGAACGTGTGTTCGGTATTCGGTGACGATACAATGGACCTGTTGAGCTTCGGGCAGCCGTCCCAGGACGATGGACGTTGGAATATTTTGCTAGTCAAGAACCATGGACGAAGGAAGGAATGAGTTCATCGGATCAAGAATGTAGATGATTTGAATAGCAAGAGGAACAAGTTTGGGATACCGATGCCGAAGTTATGTGACGAAATTGCTTCACATCATTAGGCAGATGGACCTGAGCGAATGACTTGACATGATACGATGTGTAGAGCCATTTGAAAAGGATTGAGATGTTTTTTGGTGGAGTAGAATGAACATTTTGAAAGAGAGGTTTACGCTTTTGATTGAACGAAAATCCTCAATGAATGGCATACAATGTGATTTCTGCGATCAAAATAAAACCACTATCAACTCTTGATGAATTCTCGCAAGACATTCGTGAAGTGATTATGTTGATTGCTTCAAATAAATTAGATCAGAAACTTGGTTGATATTTAGATAATTAATTTGCAATCTGGAAGCGATAACTATTTAAAAATGCTAATATAGAATATAATATAATCATGTAGTCTGCTTGCCATACCTTGCTACTCTTTTGTAAGCAATGATCATTATTGGATCACTCGTATACTTCCACCAACGAAAAAACTCCTCTCAAATCAATTTTGAATCCGTGCTCCAATGTTTACCGAACACACTCATCCGAACCTTCGTTAGGTTTCATTTTCTCCGGCTCGGGTTGATGATTTCATTTACCGAATACAAAGCTCAACACTACATCGCATCCACAATGAGCAACCCAGCCGACCAAACTCCCTACAAAATGGATCTTCCAACAACAGCAAAAAAGCCTGAGGCCTCCCGATCAATGCCAAGGGCTTCTGTCGTGAAAACGAGACGTGATCAATTATGTGTGCCCTACGGATTGAAGTTTTTGCACACCAGCTGCCCTCAGAGACTTCGAACATCCCGGATCAACCTGACACCGTCGTCTCCAACATCAACGCCGTGGTTCCGGCCATCGTTCCCGGAAGGTCGACAATTTCATTATCGGCTTCATCAGCGTCTTGTCAAGGATGGTTCACCAGCTTCGGGGGACCACTTCAGCATTAAAGCTTAAGGTGAGTGACTGTGGTTGGTCGACAAAATAAAAACCCCCAACATTCGTTGGCCAACATTCTCAGGTGGCGAATCGTTTCGGGATTGCTTCGTTTCTTCCGCCGTTCGAGGTTCAAGGATCAAAGCCCATCGAAGCGAACCGGTCGGTGGTCGAGTGGTGCAAAATTAATCGTTGCTTAAGTCGCACCGAAAGCTGTTCGGGGCAATTAGTGTGGTTATGGCAGCCCGATTAGGGATCAGCTGGATGGGACGGGATGAACCAGCTGCGGTTGCTGATTTAAGTGTTTGCCCGTGAGCCGCCGTCACACCGGAACGAACCATTAATGGGAATGTGTCTCTAGAGTTCGTTCGGAGTTTGTTGGAGCGTTTTTTGCTTCCTTCTCTCGAAGCAGTACAGCAGTTCTGACGGAGTGTCTAAAAATAATTAGTTTTTGTTGTTGAATATTTGATACTTTCGAAAATGATAAACAGATGGTGTTACGGTGTGCTAATCACAAGTTAAAACTTATGCCTTTCAAAGTCAGAAAACTGCTAGAAAGAGTTCCATCGTTACTTCTAGGCGGTATTGAAACCAATCTTAAAATTCGATTAGATGTTACCACAGTAACGTATTGCATATTGACTAGTATCTCTCTTTAAAACTGATGATTTCAATAATAACGCTGTTGATTAACTCATCTAGCTGTTGCATGATCAAAAACAAACTGGTAGAATAATATCGTTTCCTTCATTTTTCTATAACATCGCAAATTAAGCTGGATTAAGCTGGAACGCCTTGAACATTTGTCATAGAGTAAATTTTAAAATAACAAACTTTTAACAGGAAGTACAAATGTTTGCATAAATATGTAAGGAAAAAATATTATACAAAATTTTCAACTATAGATGGTTACGAGTAAATTAATTCAAAAATGCCTAAAATTTTTAGTAATAAATTGCTACAGTTTTTTTTTTCTTCAAATTATAAAGACTTTGAAAGAAAAAATAATAGTACAAATCAAGTCTTTCATAGCGCTTTAAGTTGAGTTTACTCATAAATCAGAATAACGCCTCACACCATATTATTATTGCTTTTAGGTAAGCTTCTTTATAATAAAATTCAATAAACCAAACGTGCACTGCATAAATGCACAAGAACGAATGAATCGGCATCGCCTCTTTAAGCCTTTTAGTGTTGTTTTATCTTCTTCAACAATATAGAAAGGCTTATGAAACAAAAAAAAGGTGGTTCGTCCTTCACCATTGACCGTACCGTCCTTAATTGATGAGTCGGGCTACTGGCATAATCCTACCTTCATCGGTCAATTTACACCTGCAAATAAACTAGTTCGTTAAACTCACTCAACCAAGACAGGAACGCTTGAGCCTTTGCTAAAGCCTCCTGGAGGTTATTTTTTGTTTCAGGACAAAAACCTACGAATACATAAAACGTTGAGCTTCAATTTATTATAAGACCAACGTAGTCCCTTTGTCCTTTGGCTTCAACTTGATGTGCCCGGAGTGCAGAGCAAGAAGCGTGCCCGGGCTATTTAGTAGACAAAACAACCGACCGACAAACCCTGTACGTGTAGGCGCATGTGCCTGTGTGGGTTTGTGTAGGACACGAAGTGTGTCTGGGACGACAGTGAACAGCCGATAAGTCGATCGGTCTCGAGTTTTGGATGTAAAACCGCACAGGAAACCCGACCACACGCTAGTGCCCCAAACTTCTTGCCAGCCTACCAACATCTGGTTCGGCGATCTGTGGTTAGCAGTATAGCAGCAGTAACACACATCCGACATCGCTACTTCCTTGGCCTTCGTCTACCGTTTTCTTACGGACTCAAAGGGAATAACTTTGCTTATTACATTAGGTTTTGAGGTTTGGTTGGTTTTGCTAGACTCATTTAAAGTTGATTTTTCTTCTGGATCGTTGAACAGTAACGGAAACATCAATTGGCGAAGGTAACGAAATGATACAGGCACAATTTCTGGCAAACGTGCAAATGTAAACTAAAGAGTGAATGGGAAAGAACGTCGTGAGTTGTAAGTAGCAATGTTTTCTATTGTTTTAGCACAAACCACAAAACCTGAACACTTCAAAGGTAGTTGATGGTAAATGAATGAAACGGAGTTCGATTTGGTTTCTTTGTTACTATAATAACTAACACGATGTCTCCCGAGGCTTCAAACTAACTAATGAGCCTAAGTCGAGAGAATCAGAAATGTCAGGCCAACATCTGTCGCAGTTGTAATGCCGCAGATGTCAAAGCAGTGTGATGCAACTGTAACGCTTCATTCAACGATGAAAAAGACAATATTAATCAAAGATTCAATTTACCAATTAGAGTTCTATGTAGAAAACAGTGAGTAAATGAGTGAGTAATTATGGTCTTTTTCACCTGTTAGCTTCAATTGGTTGTTACGCAATTTATCATTTAGGACTTAATTTTCAGAACAGTGAGTAAGTATTAAGTGTACCGAAAAGTCAGTTAAGACGGACTCCTAGAGAAAAACGTGTTATATCTGTCGGTATGGAAATGCAATAATCAGGATAAAATGCAAAATATTTATGCTTTACTCGTATTTCTTGTAAAATAATCATCCATTGTTTGAAATTTCCCTTTAGTTTTAAGTAAAAATATAAAGATTTTGCCATGCAGTTTTGACAATTTCGAGAAAAATGGACAAAGGTTGGAAGTATCAAAAAATCTAAAAGTGTCTCTTCCTTAATTTCAAGTAGATTGCGATTCAGTTGTTCTTCTTTCTGTTGGTTAAACGTAGAGCACACTTAGCCCTAATCGTGATAAGATATTATTTTTCGTGATGAACGTCATCTGTGTCGTGCTAAGAGCAGCATTATTTAAAACTGTTGAGGAACAGCATGAGCAATTTTTTGCAGATTTCAATACCTGTTCCAATTGTTGAGATGGTCTCGTGATGGAAATTTGTCGGCAATTGTTAACCTGCTACGAGCAAATGCTCAAACAATTGATCACCAGGCGCCTTTTGTGCAGTTCCGCTATAGGGCGCTGATAATTTATTTTCGAAAACCATTCAGTTCAGAGCACAGAAAAAGCTGCGTTACTGCCAGTCTTTTAAAAGCTCGATACATTATAAATTATAGGCCTGATTATCACACTCAAATTGTAAAGACAAGTTGTCAAAAATGGATGATTGGTATTATGACAGTCGTTTTGTGTTGTCTGTTGGAGAAATATAACTTAACGAAAAGCAAGCTTTCCAACACACTGCCAAGAACACTTATTCTGTAACACAAACGGAGACCCATATTTGTCAAACTGTTTTCCGTCAGCTTTTTGCGACGGAAAGGCGCCAATGTTATTCGTTGTTTAGTGTTTTAGATATGAAGTCCCAACAAAAATATAAGTTTTTTAGTTCAGAAGGAATATAAAAAAAATAATTAGGTGTCTTTCTATGGTCATGTATGAATGTATACCGCTATATATACATACATATTTGAGGGTGCTTGTTGCCAGCGAGAATCTGTTTTACTCTGCCGTTGCACCTTTTGTAACTGGCACTAGTGGCGGATCAAGCGCTCTTGGGGCCCTTCGCGGAAGTTGGAGCCCCAACAATTCTCGAATTTTGTCTCTCACCGGCTCGGCTGTGGGGGAGGGGAATGTATTGCTGATACCGCCTTAATTTTTGTGTAGCAAAGGAGCTCCTTGTGTAGAAACGGGGCTCCCTAGAAAAGGGTACCCGGTACCCGAGGCCCCTGCAAACACCAGGTCATTGGTAATCAGGAGGCCCCTTACAAACTGCTTCTTTCAAAGTGCGTGACCGGGGTGGGGTGGAAGGTCTGCTAAGGCCTTCCTTTTTCGGGGCCCCTTCAACGGGGAGGCCCTCTATCCGCGTTGATTTGAAACCGTTTCCGTTGTTTACACTTCTTGCCGCCTGGACTACTAGATTTGGTGTATGGTTGACAGCAGCTAACGAAAGAAAAAACTTAACGAAACTTGTTAACTCAAGAAAAAACTCAAGAACGTTGTCGTAATACAAATTTATATTCCGTTTGTTTCAGCCTACTTGTCTTGGCACTTTTCCGTTTGTATGAGAAAATAGACTCTTATGAATTTAACAAGTGTTGCTTAAAGCACTAGAAATTTTTTTTATGGTTCTTTTAGCAGTTGAGTGCTTGGTTATCAATATGACAAAAAGGATGAGTAATGAAAAGCCCAGCATCCACATAACTGTCTGCATTGGACGATTAAAACCTTACCCACGCCATCGCCAATAACCAATCTAAATTAAAGCAAACATGTATATCTGAATGCAATAAGATTTTTTCCACTTTAAGAATCAATCTAAGATGAACAAATGGCTCAAACAATTAAATTATTCTCACCATCGGTTCCCGAAACATATTATAATACAGCAATCGTTCGTGCAGCAATTGTCGTGGCTCAACCATATCTCAGGTGTTCAATCAAGTGTTATTTTTGTAACATACGGAAATTAAAAGTACAGTACCAATACACAATAATGAGGATCTCATACAACCAAGTGGATATGGATAAATCATCAATTGTAGTTCGTAATAACTTCTACATGGAAACTTTTTCGAACAGACTACAAAGACTTTGAAAATTTTTGCCACATAGTAAATCATCTGACGAAGATATAACTAGCATACTTCGGATGCTCATTAACCCAAACGTCGTTCTCATATTTCCTGAGAATTGACAAACGTAAGTTGCTAAAGGTAACATTCATCGAAGTCTGAGAAAGCTGGTCTAATGGGAGTTCCCAAAACGACACAATTCTTAACATACGCTGTGACCGTTTAATTTAGCCTCTCTTCTTCTTCTTTCGTGGCCTGCTCCTAGGGAGCACGTCGAATAGACATGGCCTGGTGTCCAATCCGTTTCCAGGAAACTCGGTCCATGGCTGCACTCCTCCATCCCCGGCTGCATCCGATATCCCTCAGGTTTGACTCCACTTGATCCAGCCAACGAGCTCGCGCCTCGTGCCGAAGGGGTCGCTGACGAGCACTTTCCTGGCAGGGCATGAGTCCGGCATCCTCATCACGTGCCCCAACCAGCGTATCCTTCCGGCTTTGACGACCGTCAGGTTGTCTGCATCGTCAAACAGCTCAGCTAGCTCGTGGTTCATTCTCCCTCTCCACACGCCCTGCTCGCACACACCGCCAAAGATAGTCCGTAGCACCCGCCGTTCGAAAATGGCGAGTGCATTGGCGTCCTCCGCCAGCATAGTCCAGGACTCGTGCTCGTAGAGGACTACCGTCCGTATCAGTGTACGATATAAGGCACATTTCGTGCGTTGTTAGAGTCTTCTGGATCTCAGGAGTTTGTGGAGCCCATAGTAGGCACGATTCCCCTGAACAATGCGCCTTCGGATTTCGCTGTTTACGTTGTTGTCCGAAGTTACGATCGTGCCAAGGTAGCAAAACTCCTCTACTACCTCGAGATCTTCGCCGTCAACTAATACTCTGCTCTGGGCGGCCCGGTGGTAGATGCGACAGCGGCGCCGGTCTTCACACGGCAGGACCGGGGTTCAAGTCTCATCTGGGCCGTTCCCCCGTAGCGAGGACTGACTATCCAACTATGCGGTAACAATAAGTCTAGTAAGCCAGAAATGGCAGGCATGACCTAAGAGGTCGTTATTCCAAGAAAGAAGTAATACTCTGCTTTCGAGTCGTGCTCTATCACGGTCAGAGCCTCCGACAAGCAGGTACTTTGTCTTCGTTGCATTGATCCTCAATCCAATCCTATCGGCCTCGCGTTCCAGTCGGGTGTACGCTTCGCACACCGTCGTAGATGTTCACCCGATGATATCGATGTCATCCGCGAAGCCAAGGAATTGGAGAGACCGGGTGAAAATCGTACCCCGGATGTCGAAGCCCGCGCTTCGCATGACACCTTCCAGAGCGATGTTGAACAGCAAACAGGAGAGTCCGTTCCCTTGCCTCAGTCCCCTATGAGATTCGAACGATTCCGACAGCATGTTCGACACTCTCACCTTGCACTGCACACCGTTCATTGTAGCCCTCAACAGCCGTACCAGCTTCGCAGGGAAACCGTACTGCCGCATTATGATCCATAGCTCGGTACGATCTATGGTGTCGTAGGCTGCCTTGAAGTCTATGAACAGGTGATGCGTAGGGATCTGGTGCTCCCGGTACTGCTGGAGGATCTGCCGTAGAGTGAAGATTTGGTCGGTAGTGAATTTCCCTCCAACAAATCCAGCTTGGTAGCTCCCGACGAAATCTGTAGCAAGGAGCGAAAATCTGCAGAAGAGTATTCGGGACAGGATCTTGTAAGCAGCAATTTAGCCTGTGCCATTTATATTTGTAATTTGATTGAGGTAGAAATCTGTAGAAATCTAGCGAAGAAGACATTTCTTATTTCTATATTTGTCTGATCACACAAGTGTTGTCGTATCATTGCTCTACAGTTAATTGTTACTACAGTCGACTTTATAGCCCATAAGTAGCGTCTATTACGAAAGAATGATCATTCATTAAATATCGTTATCAGACAGAAACAGGACCGTACGGTACTTTCGTGTCATTAGACCAGCAAAAGATTTTCGAAAGAAACCTGCATTTTAAATACTGCATCCATTTGATAAAATATTCGACGTGAGTATACAAGATAGATTACGGTTGGTTGTAACACGTAAAGCGAGTGCAGGTTCAACGTACTTTTAAAAACGCTTTTTTTTCGTCGTGCAATAAGTCAACAAACAAATTAATTACGAAAACAATGGCCCATATTCTGCAAGTCATACCTTAATTGGATTCAAAGCTTCGTTGGTGTGTTTGTTTACTCACCCTCAATCATTTGCCACCTTGACTTACCACTAAAGGAAATGGTGTAGTTTCCTGTTTTCTTCTACCCATACGCTACAGCTAACCTCGAGCAAGACATCATCAAATTGTTTGCCTTCTTAGCTTAGCCGATCCCACCTACCAGTGGTGTCACGTTCCCAACGGAGAGATCGGTTTGAAACATTATACACCGACCGTGGTTGAAATGTGACACGATTGGGACGAGCATATTAAAATGGTTCTCCAAGGATAAGTGCATTGTCCCGGGTATCTGTTGGCTCCGGCTTTCAAATACGACACGACAGCATCATACCCACAATCCCGGTCGCTTATAAATCGTGTTCCAGCAAAAGCTCCACTGCCAGGGTATTTATGCCGCTTGATGGTTCACCCTTAAAGGTCACAATTTTAGCTGCGCGATTTCCGAAGGGAAACCGCGAATAAAGTTTTCTCGAGATCGCCTTCTAGATCGCTTTGATGTTGGAACCGTTTTCGGGTGAACTAATTTTTCGGTTCAGCCACATGTGCAAAGTTACATGCTGAAATCATTTTCTATAGATGTCGAGGAATAGAAAGTGAACATGTTTGGCACACTCATCAGTACAACCTACAACATCAGTACAAGCTTCTTGGAAATGAGAGGAATCGCATTTTAATTCATTCTCTGACACTAAAGTATGTGCCAAGATTTGGTTGACTTCCAAGCAGGAACAGTCTAGAGGTTGCGTGGTTTGCTTAAAAGGTTCCTGGGACGAGATGTTGGACGAATTACAAAGTAACATGTTTATCAACAGCACCGATCTGATTTGTAGTGTTTGGTTGTACTTTCCCAAGCCCAAACTTCACCGCACACGCACACGAGAGCAAGATTCTGTGTGACGTGCGGCGAAAAGGATCCAACCTGTCTCAACTACCAGACGATACACTACACGTCCACTACCCTCTTACTGTACTGCTTCCTTCTACGTCTCCCTTTCCTAGCATATCATGACTAGCAGCAAGAAAACAAATGCCAAAAACCAGCTCCAAGAGAAAAGCTTATAAATCCAAAATATTTGTTCACTGTCGTCTATCAGCTTGCTCGTTTGTTTCCTCCTCGGTATCATGCATTCTTCCTTGCTCCACCATCCAGCCGCACGGTACAAACATTGGTAGGACATTCCGAGGTCCAGGGCTAACGTCCGTACCATCGTGAGTCGTGATTTGCCCGGGCCCATACCGGTCTCGTCCGTTCAGAGGCTTTTCTTTGCACATTCGTACCAAAACACCAAAAGCCGCTTTAAAGGCAACACACCAAGGGATGCCGGGATTTTTGTGAGCAGGGCCCAACTTTATTTTTTTCTCACCCCCTCCGCCCTACTGCTCTAATCCCACCCGTCCCGAGAAACCGAGCGAATGTTTATGTTCGGACAGCTTTTCGCAGGAGGTCACGACCGGTGAAGCATAACTCAATTTGATGAGGGTACGTACGGTGACGCTATCGGTGGGCGATGGGCGAGAGGTGTTGGTCGAAAGTCGAAATGCTGAAGAAAAGTTGTCACATCCGGTAAGACCATTTCATGGCGGACCCGTGACTCGTGTTCGGGTCCTTCGCCTTCGGTAGGCAGCTTAAACTAAATCTCGATGAGCGTAGTTGACTGTTTTGCGATTGCAAAGGCTTTATGCTTCTTGCATTTATATTGCTTTTGTAAATGAAACGGTTTTTGAGATTATTATTTCAAAATAAAAAGAACCTGACGAAATGTATCATCCTCTAACAACGCAGCATGGCAGCACAATGGTGAAATTTCACACCATTGATGATCCATAAAATCGGCAAACCGTACCGCTAGCTTTAGCTTCTAATTGAATGATTCTTTTCGTAACTTGTTTCACCCTTCACGGGTCACGGCACTTTTCCTAACGGCGATGAATAATTACCACCCTGCTTTTTGCAATCAATTTCAATCAATCGACAGACGGAGAATAAATCATCCATTTCAGTGCACATGATGAACAAGCATGATGCTCTTCGCTGTGCTTTTCATGAGCGAACTAAAATGTGCTTGGTTGAGGTGTTTTATCGATTAAAAAAATCAGTTCATATTGAAAATGATGAGCGACCGGGTTTGCGGTTATATTAATTAACTTTCTGCACATAAGATGCTGACTTCGTATGAATCGGGCATTAGCGATGTGTGCTCATAATTGATGTGGGTATGATTTAGCTGGTCTTTTTTCCATATCAACGCAAGAAGTTTTAATTAAAAATTAAACGTTAGCACCCTTTTCCTTACCTAGCAGAAGAAATATGAGATCCGACACGGCTAGGCTGAACAGATAGTAGTTGGTGGCGGTCCGCATCGACGGATGCCGAACGATCACGAGGCACACAATCAAGTTTCCGATCACACCAGTCACCAATATACCGACGAATAGGATTGTGACCTGCAAATAAAGGAACAAAGACAACATCAGAATCATCACTGAAATTACCAAGAACTAAATGCAATCCCAACCCTTATAAAAAATATCCTTAAACAGGCCTCATGAAGACTGCTTTAAAGAAGAGCTCCTAGCTTTCAAAGTTTTTTCGCCCTTCAAAATTGTGCCTATAAAAAGAATCATTTACGCTTTCACTTCATTAAATCTCGTCCCCAATGTCTGGCAGAAAATGTCTTTTAAATCCCTTTAATTCACCTCTCCGGGAAATCGCGTTTCCCGTTCCATCTTCCAGAGCTTATCGGTAAAGGCGCGCCGTGCAGCATAAGCTGCTGCAACCAACAACACAAAAGATGCTTGAAACTTGAAAAGTTTAGCACTTAAGGCAATGCTTTTTTTCCCCATCTTCAAATGCACTAGAATTCAATGGCAACTCTTTTCCCGCGATTGCGCTCAAATTGAACGCAATAAAGGCAATCTGTGAAAATGGGAAGCAAAAGTTTATGTTTATTACCTCCACGCTGGCAGCAAACAGGGCAACATCGTCCCGTTTCGCCAGTGAAGGAATCAACGCAAAGGAATGGAGCAATGCTTTCAATCATGACTTATGAGTGCTCTACCGAACCGATCGCATCGGCACCATCGCATCAAGGTTATGAGTGGCCAACCGGGAAAATAGGCGTCTGGATGAAAATTGATTTTCCCACGCCACCAATGAGAAAGTGCCAATGCAAAAGTAGGAATGGAAAATTAAATAGAAAATTAATCACACCCAGTACAATTCGCAGCGGGTAAAATAGGAATACGGGGAAAGCTTTCTGCTTTGTTTTTTGGAAGCTTTTGTGGGATATAATTGAGGGTAGGATTTTAATTTTCGCTTACAACCCACTACCACCAACACGCTTACGCGGGGTTGAATTAGCAATGAAACATATCCCACACTGTAATGAGACGAGGGCGGTTATTAAACATGGATCCTACTGGGCTTATAATTATAAAAATACTTCAATTATAAATATTGAATAATAGACAATACTGTTCTGATCGTAACAGGTATGTCTCGTTTTGGTGTTGAGGAAGTACCAATAATATAGCTCTTATTTTACGATTTATTAAATATGTAGTTCAAGCGAATAAATAGAAAAGACATAGATTGTAGACAAATTAGAGAATTGAATAACGAATAACAAAATTGTAGAAACCCTCGTATAGCTGAAATTACCTGATTTGCATTGTCAACGGTGCAAGAATTCCAAGAGATCGGGCCGGTAGAAAGAATACGGGCGGTTGAAATTTAGCTCAAACTAAACATTTATTCGTTAAAAAGTCGTTCCAGTTTAAAATACTGCTAGTTGCTATTGTTGCAAGACGAAAAATTTAAGAACAATTCTGTGGAAGGAAGCAATACCTCGGGAAACGAAAAATAATTGAAGTAACAAAATTAAAGACCAAGATTTACTGCCCCTCTGGCGATGTACTACAACTGATAACTCAAAGTATTGAATTTTGCTCAACACCTACATTCAATGTGCTTTCAAACAAAAAAAAAAAGTTTGTGACTAGATCTAGATAAATAGATAAATATTCGTATACGCTGAGGGTAAAGACATCATTGGTTGGAGGCTCTACTATGTAGCAGATACTTACGAAAGGATCGAGCAAGCGACACTAAAGCTCGGGTTGAAGATTACCGAGGCAACAACGAAAATAATGGTGGCACCACCAACGGTTCAACTAACTAATGCTGTTTTACGCAGAGGTGATAGATGAAGGAACCTTTTGAAGTCTTCCAAAACTGTATGTATCTGGAGTCAACAGTACCGACGCAACATAGACGTTGAGTTACGTGCCAACTGGTCATATTGCTAGTCCACTCAAAACACCTGTCGCAACAAACGAAGCTGGGACTGTATAGAACAGTGTAATGTAGTACTCACATACACCTCTCAGACAAGGAATCTGTACAAATGTGACAAAATGCTATTAACCGCGTTCGAGAAATAGATGCTCAGAAGGATTTTTGGAACGTATATGTGGATGGCTGTGAGAAAAGCTTCAGTGGTGCGGTATATAAATTCAATGATGTGCGGCCGATCCAGGCTGCAAAGTCTTTTTTAGACGTTCTCATGGACAGAGGAGGCGTGGCGTGGCCGAGTGGTATCGAGAATTAGAACAGTATAGCAAGACTTACTTATCAAGTTAATATTTTTCGGCCCTTATCGTACGCCAAGAATACAAAATATTTGGCTATGGTCCTTAGAACAAACATTGTTTAACAAACGATCTTGGCAGTTACCAAAAACTGAGATCTGTCTCTGCGATGGATTAACTTTGAATTTTTACAAACAAAGTTACCTGCTTAATTTGAGGGCATCTAACATAAAAAGTTTCATATTAGAAGTTGTATAAGCACAGCTATAGGTTTTTTTTCTGGCTAGACGGATGCTCTAAGCCCTGAATAAAAGTTTCACAACCATTAATCCACCGAGGCAATAAAATCTCGGTTTTTCTTCAACAGTTGAATCGTTCGAAAATCTGATACCAATTATATTGGTTCGCCATTCCTCAGTAAAACTCGAGACGTACTGGGTAGTCAGAAAATGTCCTACTATTTTTACCATTTGCTTTGCTTTGCTCAAGGATTACAATGAGGAGGATTCAAATGCTTTCCTTAACCGTTTTGGCATGATCTACTAAAAATTGATTCAGTAATTCCCATAATCTTCGAAGAGTGATCAGTATTAAGGGTGCAGTGAAAATAATTAGGCAGGAAAGTCACCAAGAAAACTCTATTTTGCATAGCGCAGCATTTAAATATCTTCCAAGAGATTCAATGAAATATTGTAACGTGTTATAAAGGATTCATTTAATCAATAAAAAACGTTTTAAGTAATTTCTTAAATCCCAAATTCTCTAACCATCATCATTACCAGTAACAAGTATTACCAGTTGCTGCTAACTGCATGAATATTCAAATACTATTTATTAACCTGATTATTAACCAACTGTAAAACACTAAGCCCCAGCATTTCCATTGTGGCCCATTATCTGCTCCACGTTTCGCAGATGCACAGCAACGTTTAAATAGTTTACAAATTGCTTCAATACACCGTGTGCTGTCCATATGCGTACATAATAAGCTTCGCAAAACGCAAACGCAAACTCTTACTTCACTAGCGCCTAATCAATCCCAGCAGCACGGATGATGGGCAAGATGGTAAAGAAGTGCCACAATTAGACGAGAAATCCTTTGTGGCCGATGCATACCACAACCGAGTACGGGATGCATCCCTAACCGAGTTTCCCTGCTGGAAGGGCCTCCGTAGACATAACTTTACTAATTAAAATTTTGAACTACAATATCCGGTAAACTCCAGCAATTTACAAACCGATGTGCAGACACATCAGCGTGCATGTATCGCCGTACGTAAGAGAGTGTTGATAACACGAACGAGAAGGGATGTTGCAGGTGATGTTTATTGGAGGAAGCGGGAGGTAGGAGGTGGGACAATTCTCGATAGTGATAGTGAGTTTTATCGTAGTTTTTTAGGACCAGCAGTATCTGCAACAGTTGTCATTGGATAAGTTTATAGCATAAGGTAAACAGATTGCTCTTAAACTGATTTATAGAAATAGATTTTATTGAATTATTCCTGAAAAACAGTCACACTGCAATGTCTTGTTCGCCAGGATCAAGCAAAGGACAATAATAACAAAGTATAATGTTTTTGTGTTAGTTTGAGTGCAATATTCATAATCAACGATTATTTATACACGTTACGCATACACCGTTGTACCCATATGTGTTAGATTAAGTAGTATTTTAAGAGAAATATAGAGTCAGTCTCTGTTTACCACTCGAGCTGGATGGACGTTGTCTACCGTTAATCATAACTGGCGCAGTCGTAAGGCGAACAAGCATCCTTTCTCATCCCGGTCTATCCATCCCTGAGAGCATATCAGTGGAGTTGCGGAGAGAAATTAAGCTGATAATACGAGCTGAGAGCAGAGAGAGAACAAACGCAGAATTTGCTGAGAGACAACGTATCATCTACGCACAATTAAGGAGCACCGACATCGGCAGCTACATCACAGCTACAGCGCAGAACAAAGCGTGTAAGTAGAGTGACACGTGTGAGAAAAAAGTGCAAACGCGATGAATCCAGAAAACAATTTTACCCAAGAGGAACTATTGGATCACATAAGACGTTTAACCGACACACAGAATAGCCTAGTCGAAGAAATGAATAGGATGAGGGCGGTTGTTAAAGATGATCCAATGCTGTCCTTTAAAACACCAGATCCTATAAAAAATTTACCAATATTTAATGGTAATAAAAACGAAACACAAGCTTGGATAGAAGATACAGAAGCAACGCTTAATCTTTTCGACACACACAAAGGCACCCAAACGTACGAACTTATAGTTCGAGCAGTGAAAAGCAAAATAGTAGGAGAAGCGAGAGAAGCTTTGATAGCTGCAGGGAATTTTAACACGTGGCCCGAAATAAGAGAAACATTGCAGAATTGCTTTGGCGAAAAACGCGATCTTACATCATATATTCAATCCCTGTTTTACGAACAGCAAGGGAATAAAACTCTGACAGAATTTTATCAAGTACTAAAAAAACTCGATACACGCATAAAATCAATTACTGCTAACGCAGATGAGTATAAAGACCCCAGCCAAGCAATGAATAAGTTCATCAGCTTACTAACACTCACGCGTTTCGTCGATGGACTAGATGGTCCACTAGCGACGCATGTCAGAAGTTGTAAACCGATAAATTTGGACGAGGCCTTTTCAACAGTAAAAGAATACACAAACGCTGCGTATAGAAAGAGTACGAATTACTCCAGCACGTCACAAACACAGAGAAATGTAATACGTAGCAACAAACCTATCTCGAACTACGATCGTGCACGCTCAGATAAATTTAAACATACGAGCAAGAGAGATGAAGATGTATCGATGAGGACAATGTTATCAAAAATGCAGGTCAATAGTCATGAAGCTGCTACACACAGTAACTCGCATGAGGTAGGTGAATTAAATTGGTCAAATATTTCTAATCGAAAAATTCCAAATATTAGAAACAATAATTTTATTCCTTACTTAGAAATAATTTCTACCGAAGGAAGGCTTAAATTTTTGATAGATACTGGATCGAACAAAAATTATATAATACCCAAAAAGGCAAATTTTGAAAATTGCTTAGACGAAAGTGGCATCTTTGTAAGCAACATTAATGGAAAACATGAAATCAAAAAGTCAATATTGCTTGATATCTTTAGTATCAACTAGAAATTCAAATATTATATTTTTCATTTCCATGATTACTTCGATGGCTTGATTGGCTTTGAAACACTTCGAGACCTTGATGCGATTTTTAACATAGGGGAAAATATGCTCAAGATTGGAAAAAAAGAATATCAACTGAAAAAGAAATTCCCAGATTACCAAACTTTAAATAACACTGAAGAAGTACGTTTCATTACAATAGCATCAAATTGTAAAGACGATCTTATTATTGGTGAAGAAACTGTTTGTGGACCATACTCCATTCTGCCAGGAATTTATAGTAGTGATGGAACAAGTGCAATAGTTGCAGTAAAAAGTAACGATAATATCGATAGTGAAATTAATTTCAACGAACTTCATCTCCACGAAGACGAATTTGTCGAAACAGAAGGACCTTCTGAACTAACTGGGAAAAGATTTAAAGTAATAGACAATTATCTTTCTGAACAAGAATGTAAGGCATTGCAATCTCTAATAGATGAGCATACAGAAATTATACATTTCTCTGTGTTTGTGACGTGCTGGAGTAATTCGTACTCTTTCTATACGCAGCGTTTGTGTATTCTTTTACTGTTGAAAAGGCCTCGTCCAAATTTATCGGTTTACAACTTCTGATCCACACTAAATCGTATCGATATCCCCAAATATTTGAAGACGAGGTACAAAACCAGGTTAAAAAAATGTTAAGAGATGGTATAGTTCGGGAGTCAATATCTCCGTATACATCACCGGTATGGATAGTCCCAAAAAAATCCGACGCTACAGGATTAAAGAAATATCGCTTAGTAGTTGATTATCGTAGACTCAATAATAATACTATCTCAGACAAATATCCGATTCCGGATATTACTGATATCTTAGATAAATTGGGAAGAGCTAGCTATTTTTCTACCATTGATTTGGTATCTGGTTTCCATCAGATTCAGATGGAAGAAAAAGACATAGAGAAGACTGCCTTTGCCATAAAATCAGGGAAATTTGAATTTACTAGAATGCCGTTCGGGCTTAAAAACGCTCCGGCAACATTCCAAAGAGTTATGGATGCAGTTTTAAGGGAATTTATTGGAATTTGTTGTCTGGTATATATGGACGACATTATTATTTTTTCAAGTTCATTAGAAGATCATGTCAAAGATATTCGTAAAATTTTTCAGAAATTGAAGCAGGCTAGACTAAAAATTCAAATCGAAAAATGTTATTTTTTCCGACGTGAAGTACAATTCCTAGGCCATACAGTATCCGAGGACGGTGTAAGACCAAATAGTGACAAAATAGAAATAATTAGAAAATGGCCAATACCGAAAACAGATAAAGAGCTGAAGCAGTTTTTAGGCACTATTGGGTACTACAGGCGGTTTATTAGAGATTTTGCCAAAATGATAAAACCTCTTACACAATTACTTCGCAAAGAATCCGAGTTCAAATTTACATCCACAGAGATAGCATGTTTTGAGAAGTGTAAATCCTTATTAACAATGGATCCCATATTAGCCTACCCGGATTACACTAAGGAATTTATCCTGACTACGGATGCCAGTAATTTTGCTGTAGGAGCAGTGCTATCCCAGGGTCAGATTGGCAAAGATAGACCTATTGCTTATGCTTCTCGGACTCTAAATAAGTCAGAGGAAAATTATTGTACCACTGAAAAAGAACTCCTCGCAATTGTCTGGGCGGTAAAGCAATTTCGACAATATTTATACGGTCGGAAATTTAAATTGGTTACTGACCATCGTCCACTGATTTATGCTTCATCAAGTCTAAATCAAAAAATAGTTCGCTGGAATCTAATTCTAACAGAATTCGATTTTGAAACAATTTATAGGCCAGGAAACGAAAATGTTGTGGCCGATGCTTTATCTAGAATAAAATCGACTTTAGAATCAAACGAAATAGAAGTAAATGAATTGAGCGGCGACGCAAATGATGGAATGACAATACACTCGGCAGACACGAGTGATGATCATTACATACGTATTACAGAAAAGCCTACGAATCTCTTCAAAAATCAGTTGATTTTTGTTGTTGACTTCAATGTAGCAGAATCTCATGAGGAAATCTTCCCTAAATTTCATAGGTTCACAGTTTCAAAACCACAATATTCTGAGGAAGATATCGTTAATGTAATTAAAGAAAAAGTTAAAATTAACGGTACTACTTGTATCCATTGTCCAACATCACTTATCCAGCTCATTCAAGAGACGTACAGAAAACACTTTGCAGAAAACAAAATTTTTAATATTTACATTTCTTTAGTTTTGTTAACAGATATTAAATTAGAAGTAGATCAAGATGATATTATAATGAAAACTCATGAACATGCGCATCGAGGTGTGAAGGAAAACAAAGCTCAAATTCTAGGGAAATATTTTTTTCCATCGATGGATAAAAAAATTAAAGTGTTCATTGCTAATTGCAGCACATGCAAAAAAAGTAAATATGACAGAAACCCTCCTAGATTGTTGCGCAGCTCTAGTTATGCCACTAAACCATTTGAAAAGGTTCACATTGACATTTTTTTCTTAAAAGGTAGTAAAATGCTAACAATTGTCGATGCATTTTCAAAATTTGCTAACGTGATACCCTTGCAAACTAGAACAATTGTTGATCTTAAGAAGGCTATCACAGATCATATAAGGTTGTTTGGAAGACCCAAACTAATAGTCAGTGACCAAGAACCGGCCTTTGTATCTATAAATTTTGTTGGCTTCCTTCAAGATTTAAATATTGAAATCCATCACGCTAGCGGAAGCAATTCCAATGGCGTAGTAGAAAGGTTCCACTCAACCTTAATAGAATTGTACAGAACGTTAAACAGAAAATACAACAAATTGGAATTTTTCGATAAGATTAATATATTAGTTGACATTTATAATCACACTATCCATTCGGTTACAGGCTACAGACCAAGAGAATTAGTTTTCAACATTCAAGGGAAAACTAACACGAATGAAATACTAGAATGCTTTAATAAACTACAATCCGATGTGAAAGTAAAACTTCGAAAACAAAAAGAACTAATAGAAAACGGAAACGAGAATAGAGAAGCACCACCCAGTTTAACCCCCGGGGAGAAAGTATTTGTAAAAGTTACTCAAAGAATTACAAAAGATAAAGAACCATATAAGATTTCCGAAGTTAAGCAAAATAATGAATTAACATTTAGGGATTCGTATGATTTCAAAGTGCATAAATCTAGGATTAAGAAATGAATGTTTTGTAAACGAAATTATTTGTAGAAATTCATTGTAACCAAGCGAGGACGCTTGGAACTGAAAAGGGAGACGTTACGCATACACCGTTGTACCCATATGTGTTAGATTAAGTAGTATTTTAAGAGAAATATAGAGTCAGTCTCTGTTTACCACTCGAGCTGGATGGACGTTGTCTACCGTTAATCATAACTTACATACATATTTTAAAGCAAAACATTTAATTTTCGTTGAGTTCCTACTTAATAATGTATGTTGGCAAGGAGATAATACGTTTACACTCAATTATCAACAAGCCTGAATCACTCGTTTTGTCCATTGTGGTCGTATTGCCCTTGTGCTCATAATGTACCGTCTGCCGGATGATAATCACCCTCATAAATGTTTCGCTCGGTGCTTCTTGCTGTCCCCAAAAGTGTGCCTTGCAGTCAATTCCGTCAGCAAGCGTCCACTTATCCATGGTTGCTCGGCCATCAAAAGTTGTCCACCGGCATTATGATGTTGGAATGAACGAGGTCGCCTGATAACACTATCTACCGTCAACAGCTACCCGTACTACTCCTGCCGTGGGTTGTCCTTGTTGCAAACTGCATCTGGACCAAAGCCAACGTCCTACAGCGTACCAACGCATCGCTCGGTCAGTTGGGCAACACAACCGGAATAATGGCGGGAGAGATTGTACCGCACACACACACATACACAATCGCTTTGCCATACCATAGTTCGGTCACCATAGTATCGGTGTGCTTCCGACCCGAAAGCCGATCACCATTAATTTTACCATTTTCCCACCTAAATAACCTCACAAACCCAGCCCTCAACCAGACCTGGGAATCGGCCGAGGTGGTAGTCGAGGTGTGCTCTTGCGTGGAACGATATGGTTTCACTTTAATTGTTTCTGCACCATAATGCATTTATTGAACCATTCTATGTGAAAGTTTCATTGACCATTTTCTGCTCTGCTTCCCTATTCGTGGTAGCTGTAGTATGTAGAGTAGCTTCGCCCATGCGTACCCAGCTCCGGAGCGCCACTAGTGCTGGCTGCTCTGTACATTGAAGCTTTCTGAAGGGATGAAATCCTTCGAGATGCATCAAATGCCAAACCCGTCCCGGAAGCACAATGGTCTCAGCAGGATCTGTCCCGGAGTTTATTTTACGCCCAAATGGTACACGGTACACAACGAAGTTCCCAGTTAATTATGTTGGTTTGCGGTCGTTTCAAGCGTTTGTTGATTGGCAATTACCATGAAAAGAGCAGGAGCTTGATAGCAGTTGGCCAGACATGTTTTCACACCCTTTCACACCGTAGCAGAGTAAATATCGCATCCCACACAGGAAAACAGGAAGGAAGCTTTCATTATCAAAGTTGATTTTATTTCTTCAATGTAGGATTTTTGTTGGTGAAACACTATTACACTGGTACACCATTTTAAACTCTGGTAGTAAATGGTCCTATTCCCTTTGGGGGATCCATGTTGTGTTGGATAGATTGTATAATTGCACTATTCGACTTCCCGTGAAATAGGTTTAAATATCAACAAACCCATGCCCGATGTGAATCATGACACATTAATTCAACGTTTAGAAATGTCCAAACGTCAAAGGATGTACAAAGAAACTGGATACCGAGTTGTGGTTAAATAAAAAAAATAATTTAAAATTTCTTACCAACTATTCAGCTAAATATCAAACTTTAGAAATACAGAGAATATTCTTACTATTGAGATGCTGAGATTACTAGGAATCTCTGAATTTCGAATCATCCTACAACATGACTATACTTTTCAGTATATTATGCGCATTGCCTACCTCACAGGCGCGCACCCACTATCCCGAAGAACTTCAAAGAACTTCAGGAACAGAAGAGTGTGAACAATACTATTTTTATTACTATTCACTCAATAAATCCAAGATTCCTTCTATTCACTTAAAATACTCAATAGGAAAACGCTGTACATATGCATACAGGGTTTTAATTCACATAATGAAGCTTTTGAGTCAATAAGTGGAATTATTCAAATGAATAAAAGAATATTTCAAGCTCCATGTGGAACTTTGTAATCATATAGTGGAACCTGTGGAACGGTCCGGTGGTATATACGATATCGGCGCCAGTCTCCACACGACAGGACCGGAGATCGAATCCCGCTCCCGCCTCCCGCCTCCCCGTACACAGGACTGACTATCCAACTACGGGTAGAACCAGGTCATAGAGAACAAGAAATAGCAGACCTGTTGAGGTTGTAGAGACAGAGAAGAAGAAAATAGTGGGATCTTGCAATCAGTTAGTGGAAATCAGCATCTCGGCTGTGGAACTTTTTGTAATCAGCTGTGTAAGTTCTAGTGATCGTTTGATCGTTAAATTATAAAATTGAAAAATGTTCAATAGGCATCCTATAGTTTATTTACATCACCGGTTCCGGTATTAACCAGAAAATTAGTTGAAAAAGGTATTTTAACCACTCTTTTTATAAATTTCATTTGATTGCAACATTCCAAAGAATGACGTTGGAAATGTCCCTTCACTTGTTTGATTACATAGTTCCACAACAAGCTTATCATATTCAACTATCCGTTTCTGTTTCAACACAGTGTCTTCAAATATTTAACAATTTTGATAAAAAATTCTATGGATAGTTATAACACTTCTGCTATTATTTTAAGTCCACGAAATTCGATGTTCGATATGTATTTCATAAAGTCATTTAAAAAGCACATGATTGTCTGATACGCTTATTGTAAAGTGTAAACCTTGACCTTTAGCCTACAAACTACTACTAACATATAAAGTCGACTATCGAAGTTTGAGAAAAATGCAAAACAAATACCACACCCAACCATTTCTTTCAAAAGCTTCAATTTCCATTACAATATTTTTGTGTGTTATAATTTAATTTGTTATCCTTTCATCAATGTTGAAACAGACAAAGCTGCCATGAAGCTTTTGTTCGTTGATACTTTTTTAAACTTTCTATAATTAGCATAACGGCCTCAAGAAACACAGACCACTCATGTCGTGCACGGTTCACGCACAAAAACATCTACCAAAACAACCTTCAACCGTAATTTATTCTACGAACAACTACAGCTACAACCAAAACCCAGAAGACTTCTTAAAGAAAAGGTTAATGCAATGCGGTTTTCTGGTTCTCAGTACAAAGTACCAGCCAGTCCAAGGGTTGGCAACCGGCTTCCTTTTAAAATGTACCCAGCAGAAAAGTTTTCTCACCACCACGAACGAACTAAATCCGCTTACAAACAAACCGGGCACGACATTAGACGTCACCGTTCGTTGCCCATCGTCTTTTGGACGGTGTCAATAATTTTCTTTTGCATGCTGTGGCGGATAGTGTGGAGCAGTTTAAGTTTCCAACGCCACACACATTTGCCAATGTTATTGCTTGCTGAACTTACCCAAAACGTACCAATCGTTCTACCCCGAAAAAACGACCCAAGGTGCCCAAGGTGCATTATTTGCTACGGAACGCTCGTACATGACTATCGTTTGTCCGCATTCGCATATGGCATAATGAGATGCCTCGGTGTGAAGTTATCATTTGGCTTTAAAATTTTCACCATCGCAGCATTCGTGATGGTGTAGCAAAAAACTGTTGGCCATAGTTTAGAGCACAAGTTTTCGGAGCGCTAGTGTTTTCCCCGTGGGTGCAGTTTCAAGCTTTCGGGGAATGTACCTGAGATGCCTCTTTATGGCACACTTCTGGCGTACATAGTACGGCACATGTGCGGCTTTGAGCGAGCAAGAGCTTAGCAAACAAACACGAAGCACGCATTCGGCACTCGAAGAGGCGCTATTCGTAAGTAATATTTGCGTTCCAGCGCGTTTTTTTGCAACTTTAGAGTGCCAACTTGCGCGTCAGTGTGTGTGTGTGCGAGAACCGCGTTTGAATACGTTATGATTATGCCATCCATGGTGTGCCATCTAGTTCCGGGCCTAGCTCTAGGAAGAAACGACTAAAAGAACCACCGTTTTCCTTCCTTAATCTTTCGAAAGCTTTACAGGAATGGTTTGTTTTTTCTTAAGCATGGGGAGTTTTCGCGTCCCACTTGCGTAAGAATATCTTCCAAAGGGAATGGGCGGCTACATGGCTTAACGTTTTCCCGATTCCCGAAGCGTGGTTCATCCAACCTAGCCGAAAACTAATTTGAACTCATTCCGAAAGCTATTAAAAACTTTTCCAACCTTTTCCAGCGAACGTTCCAGCTCAGGTTATCTGTTCTTTTTTTTTGTGTGCTATGTTTACTATTCCACTGCTTGATGCTATTTTCATGCCAAAAAGATTAAGTTCACGTCGTTACGTTGCGAGCACGGTGAGGAACGCCGTAGAAGCGCGAAACGCCTCCGAAAGTCGGCGATTGAAGGTTTCTCCTTTGCGTAATCAAATTAATTCAATAGCGTTTTGTCACGGACGCTACACGAACATCGTGGTGAAAACCGTTGGCGAAACCATGCCTTGGGAAGGTGGTGATCTCTCCTTCTTGAGCTTGGAACATTTTCCCCGTAGACACAATTACCCACAAAACCCCATCATTCTACCCATCAACAACATGAGGCGGCAAGAAATGTGTTTGCGTTAATTAAGACGATATTAATCGAAACGGAAATTAATTAGGGGAAATTTAAATACACCAATTTACGGGTCACCTGGTCTGGTCTGTCCGGTGGCGGGAAGTCTGAAGGCCATCGCTATCATGCTACTTACCAGCATCGCGGTGAAGAGTGGCATCCGCTGAGGACCACGCGCGTACACCAGAAAATCGTCGACAGAACAATCGAACTCCTCGCTCGATGGGTCGCACGGATGGGGCAGCTCGGTGGGATGGCTGGTTGCGGTTGCGTTCTCACCGCCGAACGTTCCATTCGCTTCGAACAGTCCAAAGCCTAGCAGAACGTCCAGCGACATGGTGACGCCACCGGAGGGATAACTCCCATAAGAGCTGGTCTCTGGTAGCAGCATCGCCGGCATGGCCGACGAAGATGGCCATGCTAGGGCCGTCGCATTCACCACAGCCACCGACTCCATCATGGCGGTGGGCGATAGATTTGGTACGCGATTAGACTTCGCAAAAGTCTACTACAGGACTACCGTAGGATTGGGGAGTGTTTCGGTTTCGTTCGTTCGCTCATGACCGTACGTGTTCATCACTGCGCGCTTTTCGTTTTTTTTTTTTTGTTGGGGTGCTAACTGCAGTTAGCAACAATTCGTGTTCGTCGTCATCTTCGCTGGTGGCAATTAACCCGGAATATTACGAGTGTCAGCACGATGGTAAGTAGAAGACGGTAATTTGATCGTGGCAGAAGGAGATGGTCAAACGTTGCAGACACCGAAAAACACACACACACACACATACGCCCGGAATTACCATAAAATATAGATATGGAACACAAATGGTGTACACACACGCACACAGTACAGCACAACCGTCACGTACCGCTCATAACAATTGCCCGGAATGCCAATGACACCGGATGTCAATTGCATTCGCACACACAGCCACGGCGAGCGTTATCGCACAACATTGTCGTTTAATTTTTATATTGCACTTCGATGCACTCTGCACAATAGCTGGTGCGGTTGTAGATCCTGTTTTGCACCGTGTTTTTTTATTCCACGTCGTCGTTAAGCACCATCGACTGTCCACTGTGCTGCACTTTGCGTTACCACTGGAGCGATATGCGCCCGGAAGGTAGGCAAGCCGCCGTACACACACTCTCGCTCACATCACACTACGGATGCTGCAAATGACACACGCCACTCACTCACACACACACACACTGCAAATGATCCGGAACGCTAGAACGAAATGCCACGCAAAAGAATACCACGAAAGGTAAGAACTTTTTCCACTTCTGCAGCAAACAGCACAAATTGAAAGAAGATCCCACGCCACCAGTATTCACCACGATGCAGTAGCACTAAAGCCGGATAACTGGAAGACGTTGCTCTGCCCGTGCGTTCCAACCCGTTCCACTCCATTTTGCACCTTCAATTATGTGTCCGTTTTTTTTATCACCTCGATATCTTGTCGAGCGATGCGCTAGCAAGATAAGAGATCAAGCCACCATTAACGCGCTACAACACGATGGTGATGTCCGCTATCACAGCAGCAGTAAAGCGCCTCATTAGCTCGTTTTTGTCGCTCAGTTCAATTTCGCCGCAATCGCTGCTCATCGTCCCTTCCAGCGGCCCGTCAAGTGTCCGGGCTCAGGAAACTAAACAAAAGTTTCACCGTCGAGGCCAGAAGGATGGTGTAAAGTTTGCATTTAAAAACCCCTTCGGGGGGGGACTCGACCAGCTCCGGTGCGTTTATCTCCGGAAGACGCAGTGGATGTTTGCTCGCGGCCTGGTTGCGAAGGTAAGGGTTAGGAAAGTCAGGTTAGTTTCTACCCGGCTGCTTTGGACGCTTTGCTATAACCACAAACGCACCCAGCGTTGGCGCGTGACCGTGAGCGAGCGGCACTTGATCGTTCGCTCCCTGTCTGATGATTTAATCCACCCGCAGTGTGATAAATAGAGAGAGATACCGCGGGAACCGTCTTACCTGCGACAGCGTAAACACGCGAACCCGAACAAGGATTACAAAACCCAACGCTATGAAGCTGTTCTGGGACTGGCACCGTACAAAACGGTGCATGAGCGAATTGACATTTTATTCGCTTGTATCGGTCTTTTTTTGTCTTGCTGCCTGGCCGAATTAAGTAGTTGTGCAGTTTTGTTCCTTACGACATCCCGGTTCGTATCTTCTACTACCACGGTTTCGCAGTGCTTTTTTGCTGTGATACTATCCCGGCAGAAAATGTGCCATCCAAACGGTGTCCAGGACTGTCGGCCGCTGGTGCTAATTTACCGTAACACAAAAAGAACTTACCGGCCCTTGGAATAAGCGAATAAAAGCGGAAGCACAAACAGCGCAATAGCGTACCTTCACCGTCATCGGACATGGTCGCCGGGTGTACTAATGGAATTACCCGCGTAGAATTGGTTTGAGGTAATTAGTTTTACAAATTTTGCCGATTATTATGTCCACGTGCTTTACCGTGCTGCTAGAGCGCACCGAACGATTAGACTTTTTTATTATTATATTTGGTGCTCAACTCAAGCCCGGCTGCTGCTGCTGCTACTGCTGCTGGTACGGTGTCATACGGCCGGAAGCTAATTTGTGTCGGAAAAAGAAATTTTTCATCATCCTAATGTATATCTCCGTTAGATTCTAATTAGAACCTCTTACGCACGATATTGCGCCCTGCATGAATGTTGTAATGTTCATGGTTCTAATCATGGAAATGACACTGATTATACCGGTTTTTGCTTTCAATAATCTCCCGAAGCTAATTTTAGAAGCTTTAGTGCAGGAATCATTTAGTGTAGAACGGAACAGCTCGAACAGTTTAAACGATCACAGATTAACTTAATGAATACTCTTTCGATTGAAAATTTCAGCAAGGTTTATTAATTTTGAGCAAGTATGCATGATTTGTTGAAATAAATATTAAAGTGACATAAAGTATAACTAAGCGTAACGAGCTCTATCAGGATTACTAATGAACTTCGCACAGGTAAGTTGACGTTGGAATAAACAGTTAAATTCTGACATATCTTCTGTTTTTGGTACTACAACCTCGTAGGGTTTAAGCCTATATGTTTACTTTCTTGATTTTATAATATCCGTAATGTGACAGTATGGAAGACGTTCTGGATGGGATTCAATTTTGGGCTGCTAGTGGTTATGATACTCGTTTTCTC
>KZ063141.1:0-35070 GCA_002091835.1 Anopheles maculatus
TTTCTTCCTAACAATGGTCGTTAACGTAAGGTAAAATTAGTTTCTAGTAAAAGAATATAACATAAAACAAAAACAAATGGATGATAAGGTAATTTCCATCTAGAAAGAAACCAATACGTAAAAAAGCAAAACCATACAAAACATAAACAAAAACAAAGAATTAGAAAGGAAAGAAAAGGTTTCTTAACTCTACCGTAACACAATTTCATAACAGTCTGTACAGTGTAATATATAGGCGCTTAATTAAACCACTCAACACAACACAAGTTTGGTTATGATATACTAATTACAAAAACAAACAATTCAAAATCAAACCGAAGTTAGATATGTTTTAAAAAAGGAAAAGAAACACGAAAAAAGAGCAGAGCAGAGCAAAAAAGTGAAAACCTTCCCAGAATCATATTTATTCTATGTTTCGAAAAGGAAAGAAAAAAAAAGAATAAACCAACAGAGTATAAAAACCTGTCAACGTTCAGCACAAACTTTTCACATTTGTTTTCCGTTCCATTACGTGGGAAGGGAAAAAAAGAGGAAGTGTTTGGAGTGTGCAGCACGGGGTTCAGTTTTTCCAACACCAAATCCTGTATTTCCCTTTGTGTTTTTGTGCAGTAGTTTACGGTTGGGACTAAATTTTCTCTTACCGTTACCTCTTTTATTTGTATCTCCCTATTCGTATGCCTTGTCATTGATTAATATCTTTTCTTGTTTGTCTTTCTTTTTGTTTTTTTTTTTAGATTATCATTCATACTTTTATCTTTTCTGTCTTCCAATAGTTTCCGTTCGTCATTTTTGTTTTTTTTTCTCCCTTTTTTCGACAGTTTAGTTTCCTGCTGCTTTTGCCTATTACTTGCTACACAGTTTGACTCACTTCAATCAATAGTTCCAATTTTTAATGTTACCTTTCGCAATCAATTTTCACTATTCTAAATCATTCCTGTCAACACACGCAAAACACTACGCAATTCATGTTAAATCAGTTTTCCTTTTTCCGACTTTGAATATTACTTTTCGTCACTTTACCATAATAACAAAACGTCCAGGAAACTCAATTTTGAGAATGAACACGTGAACTGCCCTGCTTGCTAAACAACGTTCGTGGAAGGAACAGGACATTTTATAGGAGGGTGTTTGTTTCTTTTATCATCTTCCGACCGAAACGAACGTTTGGCGTAACGTTGTGGTTGTTTTAAAATGTGTATATAGTAGTAGTTCGCTTATTTTTGTGTGTATGTGTTCTACTCGCCACTATAGTTGCGACTTACATTAACCTGTTCGCTTCACACACACACACCCAGCTCTAAACACCTTCTTCTGGGCTTGTGCTTTTGTTCGAGACACTGGAACCGGCCGGAAAATTCCCGGTCGCGTGTGTGCTTCGTATTTTCTCTCGCCATCTCGGGTGCGTAACGACGAGACGACGTTGTAAAGCAGTGTGTCACAGGCCCAGGAAAAAAAGGTCCAAAAAGGTGCACTTACCTCTCCCGACACTGTTTGCCCTGTTTTGCGCTTCGACAATGCTCAATACACATCCCCTGTGCTTCTGGCTATTGTTTACTAACGCACGGAAAGTGTTGTCCTCCGGCAGTAACCGAAACCTTTACTGCTTTTCGAGCGAATAGTGGCGTGACTTTTTCCAAAAGCTCTTGAAGAAACCTTTCTTCTTCTGGGTCGTCGGTGTGGTGTGCTGGGACGAGTGTTGCGGGAAACTTCGCGAGTCAGTCACTGGTGGGAAGAGTAAAAGAATTGATTGCAGTTGATTATGTTTGGTGATTTTTTGTTTCATGTTAAGGATGATAATTTTTTTTTAAGTTTGGCATTTGTTTCTATCAATTACACAAGAAACTGTATTAATTTTATGTTCGATGAAACGATCTATCGAAGAGATTTCGTACATCCGTGGATCATAATACATAATGTTTAGTAGGTTCCACCAAATGCGTGTGGTTATAAATGATATTTAAACCTTAGTTAGTCACCGTTTTATCTCCGTTAAAGATTTGAGAATTTTCGCTTGATTGCTCCTCCTCAGTTTGAGCCTACCACGTCTCCTCTGTCCATGTGGAGACTTCACCGTCAGAGTCGTTCGGTGCCATTCTCATTACATGTCCAGCCTACCAAGGCCTAGCAAGTCTATTTTGTTGAACAAAAATGAGATCATTGTACAGCCTACAGACTTTGCCATAATAGCGACCACAGTCTCTATCTACTGTTTGCTGTTCAACATCGCTCTGGAAGGTGTCATGCGAAGCGCGGGCTTCGACATCCGGGGCACGATTTTCACCCGGTCTCTTCAATTCCTCCGCTTCGCGGATGACATCGGTATCATCGGGCGAACATCTGCGGCGGTGTGCGAAGCGTACACCCGATTAAAACGCGAGGCCGATAGGATTGGATTGAGGATCAATGCGACGAAGACAAAATACCTGCTTGCCGGAGGCTCTGACTGTGATAGAGCACGACTCGGAAGCAGAGTATTAGTTGACGGCGACGATCTCGAGGTAGTAGAGGAGTTCTGCTACCTTGGCACGATCGTAACTTCGGACAACAACGTAAGCAGCGAAATCCGAAGGCGCATTGTTCAGGGGAATCGTGCCTACTACGGACTCCACAAACTCCTGAGATCCAGAAGACTCCAAAAACGCACGAAATACGCCATATATCGCACTCTGATACGGCCGGTAGTCTTCTACGGGCACGAGTCCTGGACTATGCTGGCAGAGGACGCCAATGCACTCGCCATTTTCGAACGGCGGGTGCTACGGACTATCTTTGGCGGTGTGTGCGAGCAGGGCGTGTGGTGAAGGAGAATGAACCACGAGCTAGCTGAGCTGTTTGACGATGCAGAAATCCTGACGGTTGCTAAAGCCGGAAGGATACGCTGGTTGGGTCACGTGATGAGGATGCCGGACTCATGCCCTGTCAGGAAGGTGCTCGTCAGCGATCCGTTCGGCACGAGGCGCAGAGGAGCACAGCGAGCTCGCTGGCTGGATCAAGTGGAGTCAGACCTGAGGGATATCGGATGCAGCCGGGGGTGGAGGAGTGCAGCCATGGACCGAGTTTCCTGGAAACTAATTGGACGCCAGGCCCTGTCTACAAGACGTGCTCCGTAGGAGCAGGCCAGGAAAGAAGAAGAAGAAGTCTCTACTGTCTTTCCACACATTCGGGGCCAACAATCCTACTGAGCAGCTTCCTCTTGAACGCGGCTAAGAGGGACAGTTTTGGACAAACTCCATGTTTCAGAATTGCAGCAATCGGTATCACCTACTATTAGTGGCCCGTATTTTTGGAATCTGTTTTCTACAATCTGTGTTGTACAGTTATGTTTGGAACGTCATGGATAAATGGTTTATTGCGATTCAAAGTCGATGGAGGTCTGGAGTTCTGTTTTTATGAAATTCTACGACTTCTTATGTTCTAATATCCTAAGAACCGTGCTATTTTGGCATTCTTAGGGAGCGTGGTGTCTGTTCCTGTAGATTGCAAGGAAGCAAAAAGACTTATGTGTCTGCTTTTTATTGTGACGTTTAAAGTATATATCTGTTATATTACTTTAGAGATCCTCTACAGTTTGTTGGGTTTGCAGATGACATACATTTCAGAAAAATAAGTAGTCATAAGGATTGGAATGAGAGTCAGAGTTTCATCTCACAATGAATCTCTAGGCTGTAGATACATTTTGCTGCCTTAACGCAATCGTAACTTCAGTAGATAACTGAAGAATTAAGATGGATTTGCGTATTCCAAACGTGCATCGTGGACTAAGAGCTCTTTGAAGCTTAAAATTAAGTTTCATTATTTCTACATGAAATAGGATTTTTGCTTCGGTATTCCACTACTGATGAATAGAGTACCGACATATGGATGGATAATTAATGATCGGAAGGATATGGATAAAGAGACTGACTGTCAGCCAGCGGTAGATCCCGTTCCCTTGAGCAAGTGTTGAGGATCGAATATATACAATTGTCCTTTAGCAACAAGTGTATGGCATACCCTGCCAATTTATTTTTCATCAACATTGTTATCAGTCAAGAGTGTATGAGCCCTCCTCTGTTGAGTTAGTCAATTGCATCAAAAACTTGTTATAAAGTTCTAAAATTGAAAATTAAAATCAATCGAAATGCGCCCATGTTTGTTCATCTGCTCCTCTTCCACCTTTGACCAAAAAAAAAACACCAATTCCAAAGAATAAATTGTAGAAAAAAGAGGGGACTTTACATCCCATGCAAGCACACCTCAAGCGTTCCTTCACGTCTTGCAAGACACCCTTCAGGGCGAATCTAGTCCGCACTGAATAGTCAATGCCAATGGAAAAAACGAACACAACGGTACGGGGCACGTTCACGTCGCCACGCTGCAAAAGATCAAATTGGAGTAGCAAAAACGTGGCCACGATTATTGGTTACAATGTTTGGGCATCGCACACCGTACAACAAGCGCGAACATTTGTTTGTTCTCTCTCTCTCGTACGGTTGCCTCTTGTCGAATGTATGTAATCACATTTAAATGCGATCGAATGGAATGAATGTACGTCCGAAGCGAAAACGCAAAGTGGGCACGTTAATTATTTCCTTGGCACGTGCTGCTGCTGCTGCTGCTGCTAGCGCAAAATGGATGGGTTGTATTGTATTGTGGATAATGTTATTTGGTTTATGCGCGAGAGTTTTTCTTTTTGTTGACGGTATAGGATAATACAATAAAATGTTTCAATACCTTATTTCTATAGTTTGAAGGTTTATATGTCCTAGTTAAAGCTTCTGATAAAAAGCATTATTTTTTCTGTTTGACACTCGCCCTCATATTTGACCGTCTGACATCCATTTTTCGCATAAATCATCCATAAAACTCTCCCTCATAAAGGCATACACTAAAAATGGCTCCTCTTGCACTTTAGTGTGCAATTCGTTTGCTCCAATTTCCGTCCAATGCTGACTTCCTTCCATGTTCCTTGTTGGACACATTTTTTTGATGGACCGTTGGCAAAGGTACAAGAAATCATCACCATCAATCATCACAACCAGATGCCAGTCGAATGAGGGCAAGCAATGGTGGTCGGGCACAGTACTGCCCAATCAAACCTTTCTTCCAATTCCAATAGAAGAAGCCACACACACACACACATACAAAGGAAACCTACACTTCGTTCAGTTTCCGCTAGATATCGAGCGTAACGCACCAAAATCGTACCACGTTGCCACCACGACCGGCTAGAGCGTCCTCGAAAAAAGGATCGCAAGTCGGCCCAGAGTTTTGCTGCAAATTGTTCGGCATTCAAAACACGTGGTTTCGGTTCCGGTTCGTTTGGTCACGCTAAAGGTTCCTCCATTCGCTTGGGCTGGGGTTAGCTAGCGTCGAAGCTGCGGCAATGCCACCGTCTTGGCGCTTTGTTCGCACTACAGCATCCCTCCTTTCAATTCCGTCAGGCTAGATGTGAGCATGCGTGCTGGATGCTGGTGGTTGTTTAGGTTCTTTTTTTTTTTTGGTGGAATGAAGTAGCTGAACCACTCGACAAAAAAAGGAAGCGAATTAATGTAAAACTCGCCTCGTTCGGTGTAGGGTACGCTTTGGGGGAAAACCTTTCCTTACCGTTACGGTCCTATTAGATAGAGGCACTTGCGATGAAAGTGGAATGTTGGAAACCTCACTTGAAAATCAATTGCTTGAGCTGGAACTAATCGATTGAAAATGAGTAATGTTCCTGAGTGCTGCGAGTAGCTTAAGGGAACAGTTAAATCCTCGTAAGAACGATCCTTTGAACAGGACTATCTAACGTTTGTAACTGAGCGCAACTGAACGCACTATATCAGCCAACAATATTGCTCTGGCAAGTTATGAGTGTAATGATTTATTACAGCATTGAGTCTCATTTCCACAAAATGCAAAAGCAGTATCATTTGCCAAAAGAAATGAAACATGAGTAACAACAGTTTGTGCGAAGTCATTCATTTCGCTGAGCATCTCATACTGTTGCTTATTGGTGTATGTAGGTCACTTTTAATAACTGACAGTCACGTTTGTCTACGTCTTGTTATCTGCTTGAGCTGTGGCTATTATATGACCAGTCGTCAAACAGTCATTAGTAGCCTGTCAGCGGTCGTGTCAATCATTTTCGTAACTAGTTTACTTAGCACTAGAATAGCAGGTACAATAGAATTATTGGTAAATCAAAATTTTACATTTAAATGTACTTTGTTGAAACTAATATCTGATGTATAAGATTCAAAACAATGTGTAATACCACTAAACCACTGTGCATTGTATTAGATCCGTCAGCTCGTAAAGACCTTTAGGTCCACCTATCGGCACACTATCGGGTCGTATTCCACATAAAAAGACTTTTGAGAGCCGGATAGAATAATGTAAATAATACACTTGAATGCAAAGGGATAATAATAAAGTGTTATTTCCATTTTTAAAGTTACGCAAATGAAACAATGATTGGTTGCCTCAGTTTTGCGGTGTGTGTCTGAAAGCTTTAAATTTTATGCTGTATCTAAAGTTGATGGCTTATGCAATGTTGACTGTCAGCGCATCAGAAGTTTGCATTTAATTGGCAAAAACCAGGCGCAAAGCCTAATCTCAAAAGAAAAAGTCTAACCGAGTCAAATTACACTATCTCTGTGATAAGTTATAATCGACTACTTGTGATTTGATCCCAAATTCGGAAATTTTTTCCATCTAGGAGTCTTTTCGCTGAAGTCGTGGATAATTTAGGGTTTTTTCCAACTGTCCCAAAACATAAATAGTAACCAGACGAGGTAGTCTATCGTAGTTTTGCGATCTATCGGATAATGCACCGGTTCACACCACAGCCCACAGGTTTTACAATCTAGGAAGCTTAAGTTTGCGAGTGGTCAATTTCTAAAATACGATCGGGAATCGACTGACGTGTATTCTTCATCAAAGGTTAACGTACAGAGGAGGTGGTAGAATTTGAATGCAAACCAGTTTCCTCGAAATTACTCTCCTTATAGTGAGAGAATTTTCTCGGCAGGACTATTCTTGAAAAAATAATCAATGGGTTTTTTGCTATACAAAAGTTCCTTGCTACCAAGTTGTTCATTGGTATACAAATTTTTTGTCACATTTTCATAAATATCTATGATGACGATGTATTTTTTTATGGGTATTTGGAAATATATGCTGTATAAACATAGTTTAATTTTAAACTTCTTCTTCTTCTTTCTTGGCCTAACGACCTCTTAGGTCATGCCTGCCATTTCTGGCTTACTAGACTTATTGTTACCGCATAGTTGGATAGTCAGTCCTCACTATTGGGGAACGGGGATGAGACTTGATCCCCGGTCCTGCCGTGTGAAGACCGGCGCCACTGTCGCATCTACCACCGGGCCGTCCTAATTTTAAACTTATAAAGTGCTATTTCTATATTTGCTATAAGTGCTATTTGCTATAAACTTATTTGGTTCTATAAGCTGGTGTGGTAGCAATACTGCACTGGTAAGGCATGGATCCGAAGCCTCTTGAAGGTCAACAAAGGCTCTCCATACCCTGTTTCGACTCAATACGTCCCCGGCGTAACGAACGGTAACATGTCTCTCCAAATATCTGAGCTTGGGTATACGGGGAAACCCAACCCCTTGGGAAGATGGGTGATATGGCTAAATTGAGCGGAGGGGGACAGCTAGCGTCTGTTCTTCATGTTAGGGGCGGCTAGCTGTCCTTTCTGTCCTGGCTTCCTACGGGACTTTAAACAGCTAGGAAGCGTAGGCCCTCCGACGAGACAGGGGGTTGGGGGAGAGGCCTTGCAAGCCACCCCCAATACTACCGCAACGAATAGTATACAATCAACGTGCTATTTATTGAACGCCATCAACTTTTAGATTTATAAAATGCTATCAGAAAGTCTCCGCTAATCGATGGTCTCAAAATTCCGGATTGAAATGATTTGAGGGCAGGCAGCAACTGACCCGAGGGCTGCATGTTTCACATATTTTTTTTGGGTTTCTACATGGACAGCGAAGTCGATGTGTCCATCATAGTAGCCGTGATGATTTTGGATCGCAAATTTTTGGTGCAAAGTAAAACAAAGAAGAGCAATATTTGACATTTGTTTTAGAAGTTAGCTAACTGAAGGCTTATACAATAGAAATTTATGTGGTGGCAAATTACAAAAAAAAAACTGTTTGAATTCCCTCAGAGCTTGTTAGATATTCTACTGGGTCTGTCTTTAGGATGGACAGATCCTATTCGAAAAAGAGTAAACTAAAGTAGTTTATTGGCAATTCATAAGAGATACAGGAGTGAGTGAGGAGGCAATAAACGAGTAAAAATTATAAAAAGTACAACTATTTGTAATAGTATAATTAATAGTCAAACTTTCACCGCATAAATTTAAGTTCGTTTCATTTAAGGTACGTAATTCTGTAACGATTTTGATGTTTAAGTGTCGTTAAAGTCTCCGTCCTAAAACCTCAACAGTAAATCGTTGTTTATATTTTATTATTCAACATAACGGCTCATCCGTAAATTATTATTAACAAGAATAAAAAATTTTTTGTTAGTGAAACACACACGACATAAAGGTGCCTTTCACGTGTCGGAGGAGGAAATGTCCCCCAACTAAAGTCAAACGTATATTATTTTAACTCCGTATTGCTATTTATCAGGTTTGTTACTTGAAGAATTTTATAAGAGCGGCTTAGCTGCTTATTAATAATAGATTCAAAGGTGGGATTTGATTTTGGAGTTTGGATGCCATTGAGTAATATACATTTTCGAATCTAATTTCCCGCTAGGCATCTACCGTCAAATGAAACACTTTAACGTCAACAATTTCTAAACCGAACTGAATAAATTATCGATGAGTCGTATTTAACATCCTCATCATTGCTCGTTGCTCGTCGGTAACAACGCGTTTTTGGTTCGAAACTATTTCTCTATGCACTTTTCCCAAAGCCGTAAGAGTGGGTTACTGCCATCGGAGACACACCGGTGCTTGGTGCAGCCAAAGCCAACTCATTAATATTACAGGTTGAAAATTTTCCGATACCGAAATCACATAATTCACGCTCTATTGCTTCACATTCACTGGTGCATGTACACGAACCGAGTGTCGAGTTTTTTGGCATGATTCAGTTGAACTTTCCCTATCCACCATGCGATGCGATGCGGTGGTGGATAATTGGCAAAACTAAAAAGAAGCAAGGTTTTGCTCTGCTGGAACATGCCGTTAGCAGCATTCGATTGGTCGGATTTTGGAGGTGCTGGCCAACCATACCACCCGGAGACCACACTCAGAGAGATCGCGAGAGAGTGGTAGAATAAATAAATATTACCAAACCGAAATAGTTCCGAAGCACAGGGCAGCAGCTTCTTCCTGCCGGTTACCACGCTGCTGGTAACCATAAATCGTTCAGCGTAATTGAGCGCCGGAGTTCGCGCGATCGGTTGGTTGGGTAGCTTTCCACCTTCCTCTTCGTTTTTTTTTCTCGTGCGCTTTTCCATCCTCCTTTCAACAAAAGGTGCAACGGATCTTTGCCACCTATCAAGAAGAAGTCACTGGTGGTAACGATACCGATACCAGATGATGTGGCGATCGTAAGATCGGACCGTGTGGAGCTGCACAATTCAATGAACTTAGCACTTATGGTGGGTTAGCGAAGGCTGACCGGGCACTGGAGAGTAAACTGGAGTCGCGGTGCGGGGAGAGTTAACAAAATCTTGAACCCTTCCTTCCCTTTCCACCATATATCGCATCGAACCGGAAAAGAAAAGTAATTAAACCTGCTCCCAGCCACGAATGTATTGGTGTGGGGAGTTTTTCTTTATGCTGGTTGAAAAATTTTCAAACACTTTACGAGTTCCACGAGTGCGTTCGGTTCTTCTCGCCTTCGGAACGCTATCATTTATGATCTATTCTGTTACCTTTGCGGGTTTGTTAGTTTTTACGGGCTCGATTGATAGTGTTTTTGTTTTTTGGTTGCTTTTTGGCTTACTTCAAAATCATCGGGGAACGGCGTGTAACTGTGTTTCGTCTTGCCGGGACTCAATCGACCACGTGGGGTCGTAAAATGCATGAATGCAACTTTGGGTTTCCGTTTTTGTTTATCTGACAAACGTGTACATCGGTTTAAACTATAAGCAAAGCAGAAACAAGTTACTCAATGTCATAAATGCTATGGATAAATAAAATCGTTAAGAAAGCTAAAACAATACGCATAACTTTTAAGGCTATTTAGATTAACAATGAGGCAGAAACAAAATTTTCTATATCAATTTGTAGTATTGAACAGTTATAGCTTAGATAATCGATATGAAATAACTGTTTTCAATATGAGTTACATCCCATTCGTTGAAAATTTAATAATTATCAAAGACTATTTCGAAACGAAACATCAATCTACAGCTTCGCTCCTACCATCTCTTCTATGTTTTTATCCATTTGGAATCCCGGCAAAGCTTTCCAGGCCTGTAAGAAGGACAATGATCTACATCACATGACAGATGAAGGTGAATGGAAAACTCAGCTACTACCAAGGAACTGCCCCAGGGGACGGGCTTGCTTGTCTCCTCTTCAATCTAGCGCTAGAGATGGCCATCCGTGACTCGGATGTAGCAACTTCGAAGACCATCTTCTATTAGGCAATCCAGTTCTTGGAATACGCTGATGACATAATAACCATTGGTTTGAGGCTCTCCTACGTAGCAGAAGCTTACCAAAGGATCGAGCAGGCGGTACTAAACGTCAAATACTGATTTACGCTAAGGTGATGTACCCCTATCTATACCTTTGAAGTCATTCAAAACTTCGCCTGTCTGTAGATGTTGAGACAAACAATATATATGTTGAGACAAGCGCAAGATTGCAAGCTGCCCATTGGTCATACTAAAGATGGAGGAAACTTCTCCACTCAAAATACCTGTCGCGATGAAAGAAGCTAGTAGTATTAAGGATTGTTCAAGGCTTGGACTCTGTAAAAAACTTCCGAAATGTTCTTAATATCGTTTGAGAGAAAATGGAATCGCCAGCTGCTAGTCATGTCATGAGAATGACACTGCGATCCTTACAGGCATAGGTTAAAGTGATGGTGTAATGTATCCATAAGAACGGCCGAGGTATTCGGTTCGTAGATGATGGCGCCAGACCGTGAACAGTAGTGAGGACTTATGCAGCACAGCAAGTCCAAAAAACGGTGATAACGCCTGTTAAGTATGTAAGTACATTTTTGTGTTAAATGGAGGGTAGAGAAAATTGTCCATATGAGACATATTTAGATGATAAACGCTATATCATCTTTTAGAGAACTAAAACAACAATTTATACATCTAAAAAGACAGTCAAATAGGTCAAAGCAAACAATAAGGCAAACAAAGCATTCTTAAAAATCATTTAAAAGTTCTGCAAACCTTGATCACTTCAAGACTTCAACCCAAACCACAGGTTTTCAATATTGCGAACTGTTGGCGTTTCATCTCTGGCTTTCTGTGACCTAGTTTTCGTGACCTAGCTGTCTTGTACATGGTTTGAACGGGATTCGATACCCGCTCCTTTCGTGTGAATATCAGTGCTGCTATCGCATTTGCCAATGGACGGTACCGAATAATGAAATATAGGCTCGTCAAAAATAATTATAGTCCTTTTTTGCACATTTCTGTCCCAACAACAAGAACACCGTGTGTACTTATTTCGTCAGCGTAAACAGCTGGATACGGAAACGCTGCGGATGTAAGAAATTATTTTAAATTTCTTTTTCGTACATTTTTCATGAAAAAAAAACCTAACTCCACACCGAAAACAGCACTTCCGTTTGGAGTGCTGTGGGCATAAGGATAAAGCAAACTCTCGCTTTTCTTCCCGGTGCAAATGGCCCTCTGAGTTCATCGATGTATATATATTACAAACGACACTCGACCGCATCGAGTGCTGGTGCTTTCGGATGGAAAAGCCATGTACTGCGAAACATGGGAGTGGTGGGAAATTGTGTTGTTGTATTTTGCTGCCGCCAAAGGCAAAACAGGCAGAAAAGAAACAGGCATCCTCAAAGGACCGTGTTATAATTGAATGGTCTGCTCTGGATTTTACTCTGCTAGCTGGGATAAGACGATGAGAGTCGGCAGGGAGGGAGAAGAAATCGTTGCTTGTAAGGAACGAATATTAATATTTCTTGTCAAATGGCCTCACCCTAATTAAGGTTGACATTATACTAAAACGTTGCGGTTTGCTTTGCTCGAAACGTGCGGCAAACAGGTGCGGCGCTTTGTGTTGGTTTTAATCAATAGGAAAAATCGGAAACTATCCCCTATCGATAATGAAACGTACAAAGGTTGCGTATGTCAGGAGTGAACGACTGCTGTTGGTTTGTTTTTCAAAATTCTATCAAACGTGTTTGTGTGTGGGCAGTCGAATATAAGCAAGCGATACTGACAGCTGACAGAGAGAGAGACGCCATTGTTTGACATGTTTTTACTATTTTAATTATTCCATATGATTAGAATATTCATAGGCTGTAGGAACGCGAAAAGATTAGTTTGAAATCATCGAATTAAAAAAAATGCAGTTTTCTAACAAACGAAATGGAGGCGCATGGTGTTTTAGTACAAGCGATGGAGACGCCTAGTGCTTTACTAATGTTTTGTTAAAATTTAACTCAGAATACATATTATTCAAGAAACGCGACATTTACTGCAGTTCAATATGTATTTTTTATCCTTTTTTGAAAAGCATAATACGAAGAAGAAGAAACAAAAATAAAAAGGTCTGCATTTCTCGGCAATGTGTACATTTCTTATCGGCGGGGAATGTTGTAGATCATTTGAAATCTAGTTTTTTTTTGTACGCAAATAATTTTTTAATGTATTTTTGTTATAAAATATGTTACTTAATCAATGCATTTTATTACTGTGGAGGATTATTAAAAATCTATGAGTAACACACATTACATCTACCAAATTATTTGTTTGAAATTGAAATTTTAATAAATCAAATGCTCGGCAATGATAATTGTGACTTTATTATTGCGGCGAGTTTTGATTAAGAAACAAATTCATATAAACTTTTCGAAGTAAGTGAAGATAATTGAAATAAAGATGAAAAATTTCATGAAAAACAAGTTTTTTTTATTCAAGAGTAAGAACCATTAACCATTAAAAAGAACATTAACGTTCAAACGTTTAATGGCACGAAAACTTTGGTTCATGATAAGAATAAAGATAAACCCAGACTTTACGGGCTGGGTCGTCCGGTGCCATTCTCTTGACATGACCAGCCCACCGGAGCCTGGCGAGCCTAATTCGCTGCACAATAGTGAGATCACCGTACAGCTCATAGAGCTCGTCATTGTAGCGGCTCCTCCATTGTCCTTCCACACATACGGGGCCAAAAATTCTTCTGAGCAACGTCCTCTCGATCGCGGCTAGGAGGGTTTCATCTGTTTTGGACAATGTCTCAGAGGCGTATGTGAGTACTGGGACTATAAAGGTTTTGTACAGTCCCAGCTTCGTCCGTCGCGACAGGTATTGAGAGTGGAGAAGTTTCCTCAGGCTGTAGTATGACCGGTTGGCAGCTAGCACCCTTGCGCGCAACTCAACGTCTATGTTGTTGTCGGTGCTGACTTTTGACCCCAAATAAGTGAATTATTGGACGATTTCGAAGGTGCGATCACCTATCTGTACATCACCACTGCGTAAAACAGTGTTTGTTAGCCGGGCCGCTGGTGGTGCCACCATCATTTTGGTTTTTGCCTCGATGATCTCCAACTCGAGGTTCAGTGCCTCGATCCTTTGGTAAGCTTCTGCTATATAGGAGAGCCTCAAACCAATGATGTCTATGTGATCAGTGCTAAAGCTTTCTTATACTTATTTGCTGTGTCGTGCTTTGCTTTTAGATGAAGCTTAGCATATTGTAAAATCGATAGTTATTTTTCAAATTAACAGTATAGTTTTACTTAGCAATTTGGGACACCTAAAACACAAACAGTCTCTTGATGTGAACCCAAGCATTTTTACATTCCTACTCTTACTTTTTTATACTTTCCTCGATCTTGAGATACAAAATGATGTAGTTTAATGCGAGTAACAAACTTCATCATCTTTTCTTGGAAGTATATGATGCTAAGTCTAGCTTTTATATTGGTACGAAGTTACGAAAACATTAAATTGACACAACCTTGTCATAGCTTAAGTTGTGAGAAATAGCTCCTGTTGGTTATTGCGGAAAACCAATCTTGCTACGCAGCAAGTATCACGATGCAGTTATGAAGCATCTAACTTTAAAAATATGTTTGAATTTATTGAATGTACCCTGAAAGGAATTAACACATTTAACTTACCATTTTAACTACCCTCTCTGCTAGAGAAATATCCCAATAAATCATGGGTACACACCTCGAAGGAAGCAAATTTGTTAGCCAAAAATGTGTATATATTTCCACGCAGACACTTAATCACACGTCATCCGCCCAGCCGTGCACCATTTCTAGTTCATTAGCAAGTAACAACACATGCATACAAGACTTGCAACAAGAGTGGAGTGCAAAAATAACCCTCCCGATCGGGTTGTATGATAGATGTGAAACGAGTGCAATGGGTTAAAACGGACCAACAACCACACATACCCTCAGAAATTGTATCCCTTTTTTATGTTGCTGACAGTCTTTGGTCGAAAAAGCGACAGCTAAAAACACCGAACTACCGGACGATAGAACGTTCCTCGTGTACATGGCGCTCGCTTTGCACAAATAATGGAACAATCATTAACAAAATTGACAACCGAAAACGGAAGAACGGCTGCGACACAGTGTGGTGGTTTGGGTTTTTGCATTCTACGCCCTCTGGTTGCGCTGACCGAGATGAGACGGGAATGGCAAGCTGAATTCCACTTTCTGGCGTTGGTGGTTGCTTGCTAGCTGCGTTATGAAGGCGCAGCATCATCATCGTCGTCCGGATGGGAAAGAAAAGAGGTAAACCGAACGGAAGGCGACGACACACAGGGCCACCCTACATGTTGCGACCGGCAACATATGGTTTCAATTGTGGGTTCTTGTTTAGTGGGAGCAAGATGAAGGAAAAACCCGTATGACTCATGCGTTGAAAAGAAAACCGCTTGGCGTGAGTCATGGTATACAACAGGGAAAAGATTTTACAATAATTACTTTAAGAGAAGCTGATTTTATTGGAGAAAATAAAATGCCAATAAAAGCTGTATTTTATACCGGCCAGGAGTACACTGAAAGTATGAATAATATTCATTATTTTCTGCTGCAAAAATACATTTGTAAGATGACATGGCGGAGCTCAATTGGATGAATATTTAACACACGCACACGCACACGATGTAGTTGACACGATCCCACAGGAATAGCATCCGTTCCCTGTGGGGATGGACAGGTTTAATTTGCATTCGAAATGAAAATTCTATGTTTACAACGGTGGAGTTTCAATCAAATGATGCACGTGTAGGCAAGCAGGGCAAACGCACAAGTGCTTTTAATTTAAAATGTATAAAATGGAGTTATTTGAATGCCTCATCAGCACACACGGGGACTAAATGTGTAATGTCGTGAGATATTAATTTATGCCAATACTTGTTTAAATGGCAATATTTATATTTTACCAATATTATTCACTTCACAATAACAACACAACATCCACTTCAATAAGTCGAAGTGGTATTGATTGCCTGAAGCAATTTCGATCGTAGTTCTATCATGAATATGACCCAACCCATTTCCAAACAAATAACCACTTCTAGGCGATATAGTGTTCTCCAATCGTACTAGAATCGTTGTGTCCTTTCTGGTCACATTTGCATCTCGTATCTTGCGACATAAAAAGTTTCCATAAAAAAAACACTCATTCTCCGATTGGCATTTGGTGTGAAACTTGCGGAAAGTTTTTCCATCCGTTCATTTTTGCCTTCCCCGAAGCGAACTTGCAAAAGGACGATAGTAAGAGAAGGTGAGAGAGAAACCCGTAAAAGAGAGAAGAATGGTACGAACGAGTCAAGTCCTTCTTGGGTGGAAAATGTTCATCTCGTCAGACGCATATTATGGCTAGTGCCATTGAACTCAAGTGACCCTCTATATGTTGCAAACAGGGTGTGGAGAAAAAAGGTGGCGAAGTGGTGGTGGGAGTGCTTTCTAGAAAGAAAAAGCTCATTCTCACGCCAGACGAAAGCCATCGACGTGTAGTTTAGGAAGGAAAAATAAAATAAACCGAATATAAAGGTCGTTGGAATCACGTTGGTTCTGTTGTGTTTACGGATTGCAGCAAAAAGCAAAAGCATACCGACTGTTTGGTTTGTCTGGCCATTTCACCTGTCTGGGTAGGTTGAAAGGGAGAGAACAAGAAGCGCAAAACATTCCAATAAGTGTAAATATTTAATACACTCCCGGGTCTGATTCGGTGCAGTGACTTTCTGCCTTCAAACGAAATGAACTTTCGCCTATTTTTAATTTCGTTGCCGTGTGCTGAATCATGTTACGAGACGAGTTAACGGACAGGCATATTCTGGGTGCGGCATCCTCGTGCAGTAGTAATGCATCCGGACTTGGGATCTCTCATGATCTCTCTTTCGCGCGCTCTCTCTCTGTGTAGCTCCGAAAAGGATACGTGTAGGTGTGGGATGAAAACTAGCGCATATCCTATTTCAATCGATCCAGAGTGCATCGAGTGCAGCAGAGTGATAGAGCGAGAGAGAGAGAGACAGCGAGCTGCTTCATCCAGCAGCCGGACAAGAGAGGAACACACAATTGGCCCGGGTGTGTCGGTACAATCTCCCGGCGCGTGTCCCGGCGTTTATGTACAGCCGGGCCGCGTCAATGGCACAGTTTGCCGGCCGGCTAAAAGCACTCGGGAACGTTGCATACATAGAGGTTGGCTGGGTGGCTTAGTCGATGCCACTGAACACATAGCAACTCACTGAGTGGAGTGGTGTTCCAAAGGAGGACGGATGTGTGGAGGTGGAATGCGCGGAAGTCTACAGACACATTAAACAACAAGCCGGGTAAGTCCACACACACACAAACGGAAAGGATACATCTCCCCCGCGGTCGGAACTGGACTGCCGAAAGCGAGAGAGCGTGCGAGAGAGTTCGGTAACTAAGCAAATGTTAGTCGGTGCACCAGTGAAGTCGGTGCAGTGTGAAGAAATTGGAAACGGACGAGAGAGTGCATCCCAGTGGACGGATGATGCACTGCAGTTCATCGTCTTGTTGATGGTTATGTGCTGCCGAACACGGAGACTGCATGTTTCTCTAGCACTTCCGACACGCTGGAAGGATTTAAAATGCATCATAATGCTGAAGCTGTCAGGTTTCTAGCATCCATCCCATTGTTGGTAGTTCGTTGCAAATTCCTTCAACACTCACAAACTCCACTCGGTGATAACAGAATGAGAGAAATAGTTGTAGTAATAAGTAGTGACAGCTGTCAGCTATTCTGGCCGATCGGTTTCATTAAACTCGCTTGCTTCATAAACCAAGCACGGAAGAAGCCTTTATCTGCTACCTAACCCAACGGTACTTTGGCATGAAATTTGTCGCAAAAGTAAAAAAAAAATAACTCAACTCCCGTGTACCGGCTGGCTGCTGGGAGTTGCCCCGATGTTGCAAAGATGTCGATTTTCGATAAGCTTCCGAGCGGTGGAAGAAAATCGAGTTGCGAAACGAGCGCGACATCCACACACCATATGCACTTGCCGAGCCGTGCGATAAGGACGCGGCCGCCACTCCACACCGCCGCACCGCACGGTCCCGCATTCTTATCGAAGTTTGTCGTTGCGGGAGATCGTGGGGGGCACTGTTGGGGTTGGGCAGGGTCGGGCAAATGGCATCCGGAGTGGCGTACGAGCGTGCGGAAGAGATAGCGTCCTATCGCCAAAATGCTGTCGATATGTGTGTGTGTGTGTGTGTGTGAGTTGGCGGGTGATTCACGCGGACCCGTGTCGTACGTGTGCGGCGAACTAACTAATCGAACACCATCCGTTCGACCCGGCGGCTGACAGAATTCTTTTTACCGCGGGTTGTTTTCCTTCTCTTCAGCTTAGTTCCTTTACGATAAGATATGGGCGTAGACCGAGACTTTGAAGCGTGGTGGTGGTGTTGCAAAAAATATGGAAGAGGAATTTTGGAACGACTATTTTCTCCATGGTATGATAGTTTCTTGTACCGGCTCAACATAAATAATAGAAGTTTTGAAGAAAGCAGAAAGTTCTCCAAGTTGCTGGAGTATGTGTGGGGAAAAACACAGACACAAATATGGTTTTGATTGCTGATAAAGAACATTGTTTCTGCCTAGAGCGGAGAACAGTAATTTTTAGCTAAAGTTTCGATAGAAACTTGTTAGAAAGTTTGTATTTTAATGTCAAGAAGGTTTGCAGAATAATTAACAAAATTATCTACTTATTGTTCCTGGTGGTTTAGTAGGTTGTACCACGTCTTTTAAAGGTCAAGGTCTAGAGCTGTGGGCTATAAGGAAACTTTTGACCAAAATTACACTAATTTGCGTGAAGGTTCCTGTTAGTATAGTATTCTACGCGTTTTGTCAACAACACATTAAAACACTTCTATTTTCAGAATTTTGATCAATGACATTTGGTATAATAGATCGACGATCGTGGTGCGAAAATTAGCTATTTGATCGAAAGTAAGCACTCGTTAAATGAATATAGTGCTAAAAAGTTTTGCAGATATTGCGGTACACTTATCTGCTTATTGTTCAAAAATATCAATTTTTAATTAAAATTCAAATCAAAGTTAAAATATTGATTGCGAAATGTTTACTCCAACACAAAACTATATCTATTCAATCGTATGGGAAGATTAAAAATTGATTTAAGAAAGCTTCACCACACGAAGATCGATTAAAACTGGTGAAGAATGAAGTTTGATCACTTTCTATTTTTGTCAATTACCCGTTCCCTTATCTTTAGCCCCGATGAAGCGATAAGGAAAATGTATTTAACAATGGCTGCTCCACGCTTCATCGCTGTTCATAAACATTTGAATCATTTTGCACGAAATTCGTATGTCCGTGCACGATTCACAAATGACAATGATTAAAATTAAATTCAACGCACAATTTGCTCTGCACGCGAGTTCTGCGCATCGAGCAACAGTGTAGCCTAAAGTAGTATGGGCAAGAAGTAATCGGGAAACAAATGAGCCAAACTGATCGGTAAACGTGTATAAATATGAGGTCACTCACCATCGGACCCGGGTGAACGTTGCAGGAAGACGGATGACGAATCACGGTGATGATGTTGCTGATGCTGCTGATGCTGCTGATGCTGCTGCTGCTGCTGATAGTGATAGTGTTGTTGTGGATGTTGCGAATGATGATGCGACTGCGACTCCTTGTCCTTATCCTTTTTCGGTTCCTTTTCCTTCGTACCAGAATTGCCTGCAGTTCGTGGGTTGATGGTTTACGGGGCAAAGCGATAAAGGGACATTAAAAAAGTAAAGAACGATTTATAAAATAAAGCACAGGAGGAGTTTGTGATAGAAGGTAGACAATGATTAGCTTGCGGGAAGGTTGCGTACGAGATGGTTGAGTGAGAGTGAACAATGGGGATGGTGAAATGATTTTCCGGAAATGGTGTGCGGTTAGGAGAACAGGGTGCCCGATTTCCGGTTGTGTAATGAGGTTCATCAGTGTCAAACACAAAGAGAGAGAGAGAAGGAAAAAATTGTTTCTGTATCAAGTCAAAAGGAAAAACTGGGCTTACATGGTTCGGAGGGCGTGTGGGTGAGTGTGTTACACTGATAAACTTTCGATAAGATGAAACAGACAGCAGTTGAAAACGGTGAAACAAAGGAAGCAAACGTTTACCATGTTAAAGTGCAACAAGCTGTGGGTGCACTTGTTGCCCGGATCAGGCAGCATTATCGACAAAGGAAGAAGGCAACATTAAACAACACAAAGTCATCTCCAAACCCGTCAATCAGTGCTGCAACTCGGAGAGATTAAACGAGCATTGCTTGGTTGTTGTTTTTTTTTGTGTGTCTACATGACAGCCAACCAAATGGATGCAAATTCTTTGGGGCTTTTTTTGGCTGCCTCTGATGCTTTCGTTTCACCAGCAAGTCAACCATTGCAACCATGGCATGGCCTTATCAGACGGGATTTTGGAACGCTCTTTGTCAGCAACGCAACGTCTCGAAATGCACCACTCGCGTTAGGCTCAAGCGCAAGGATTTCTACTGTGCTGGCCCTGGCCCGATAAGAGGTGCGAGTGTCGAGTGTGCTTTTTGTTTGTTTGCTTGCTGTCGGTATGGAACAACGATTGGCCTCAATACGGGCGGCACACACATGGAAGAAATTTTGTTGATGGAAGAAATTGGTATTGCAAACTCATAACGTATGACATGGTGAATGGTTTGGTTCCGTGACAGTGATTAAAAAACTGTATACAGTGCTGGGCAAAAGAGTATGTGCAGACGGCACTGAGACACTTATCGATCGCTGGCTTGTCGAGTGCAACATGTTGTGGAGCCGTCCGGGTTCGTTATACTACTTCTTCAAGAAGTAATTGTGGATCTGAACGCCCATGCGTGAGTCCGGATATTGATGATGATGCTAATATTCGACCAGCTTAAGACCGAAACGAACAATAAACAAATGACTAACGAAACTTTAGACAAAGGCTCTTAACTGTCCTCTCTTCTGTAAAATTTTGCTTAAATATTTCTTCTCGTTAAACTTCCACTTGTTGAAGCACTAAATTCGACTAAGAATTGGTCAATTCCAGTCAGAATTGAAAGATACTTGCTCGATACTGCGGTTCTATTATGTTCATCAATACTAAGAACATCCTACAGCTTGTAGTCTGCCAAAACTCGCTTTGCATACAATCGGAAATCGACATTCGTGTGCCAAATATTCAAGTTTCTGTGGGTGTCTTCCAAGAGAGAGAGAACAACAGCTTCAAGGATCCTTTTTGAAGTAGCTAGTATCACTTCTCTTATCTTTACAGAGATGGTCCCATTTAATTATATTTAGCTCGAGGCATTACTTGCACATGCTCCAAACTGTTCGTCCCACACTGTACATTCTCGAGGTTACAGGGCTTTGAAGTACGAGCTCGGTAAAGGTACCTACGATGAAAGCGGTAAGGTAATAAGCAGTAATGCTTTCACTGTACCGGGCACTTTCCCAGAAGTTTTATGAGTTTCGTGTGGCACGCTTCATCCTGATCGTGTGCGGTTGCTTCTGGTACGTGCGACGAGGTGTGGCATCACTGTAGCCATAATTCACATTTCGCAACAGAGCACAACACAGCAGGATCAAAAGCCTTTTGTCGAGGAGTGGAAATCGATCCCAAAATCCACAAACCAGTGTAGCTACCAGGTAGGTGTTGCCGAAGCTCAAAAACTGTTGTGGAGCAATAATTCCTAGATATTAGCCGGTTTGCTCTGGGAAAACAGAACCACAAGAAATTGTGTCAGCTCCGTATGATAAACGGTAGCGAATTTTCACATTTTACTACAAACACTCTGTCCACTGTCTGCGGTTGCCGCCCCATTTCTCCCTTTCGGTTGAATAATAAATGATGCTGACAGTAAAACAAACTTCTAAATTGATCTTCCGCTCGTTTGGTGGAGGCGTCGTGTCGGCGGCAACAACACGCAACACCACCGGTAAAAAGTAAACAATCTCATCAAGAACATTAGGCTTGTCGGGTGAATTTATTTTCTCAAGTCCCTTTTTTCCACTGAAGCGCACAAAGCAAGGGATGCGCAGTGAGAACGGTGTGAGAAACTTCTTTAACAACTTCTTCCGAACCCAGCTTCCGATTTTGTGGGTAAAGTGTGGTGGCCATTCCGAATACCACATTCACCACCGCAATCGGGATTCCACCACCCAATTCGATGAAACGAATGGGCCTTACCGACTTTTCTTTTAATCGAATGTATTTGTATGCTACGGGTTGTGGAGATGAAAATGAAAGTCTAGTAAAGTCTTTCGCAAAAAGTTTCGAGCACTGTAATGCTTGAATAGTGAATGGGGAAAACAGTGACACAACATTACGAAAGTTGAGAAGAATTTCCATCATCTATTAAATTTCACTTTTTTCGTTTCGTTGTAGTAGAAAATCAAGTTTGTCCCATACACTGGCAACACTGTCAATTTCGCAATTGGCTCATGCACGTCTCGGCACTACTCGTTCAATGATCCTGTTGCTTTTGTGTGTGCAGTGGGGAAACCAACAAAGGGTGGCACACACAACAACAAAAAAAGGATAAATAAAGATACGCCAAGTCGAAGAAAGGTTTTATGGACAAGAATGTCTGATGAGGAGCGCAACAGCTTCGGGGTTAAATAACAGGAACGGGAGACCGACATCCTGTTGCCCCTCTGCTTAGCGGAAAATCCGAGTTTTGCGTGTGTATGTGTCAAGTTTCCCCGTCGAGTGTAATATTCTTGGGAAGGGAAGGAAGCACGAGTCACACTGTCGCTGTCAAGATGTGCAAGAAGTCCCGCGTACCGGAACCATTCAACTGGGAAGCTTCTCGAGTGCGCGCGCACTATTGCGAAAAGAGATTCACCCCACTTCGTACCGGGGGGCTTGCGAGAGGGATGAGCAACTTCTCTTACAACGGTCCGAAACAGGACACGTCCCTCGGAGCATTGACGCGTGGATCGGTAAGGTGGAAGTTGTATTATCATGTTTTATTGTTCGCTCACTCCACAAGTCGTGGCGTTAATTTCTTACTGCACACACCAGGGCCGTCGAACGAAGGAGGTTGAACACACCCACACATACACACGGACATACTTCTCTAAATTCAGGGAGGATTAAACACTATAGTGCGGACGCTTTGACATGCGTTCAGTTGGTGTCCTCACGACAAGGAAGGATTAATCTAGCATTTCCCACTTCTGCGCTGCAAGAAGAGCATTTTATGGTCAAAATACAACACCCCAATTCGGGAGAGTACAATCCTGTTGCTATTGATAATGTCCTTCGAAATAATGGAACGATTGAAGGGACCAAAGAAAGCAGAATAAGGCATAACACAAATAAACAAAACTAGCGCACAGATAAACACGCTACTACACGTGCTACGCGCGGCATATGAATTGGCTTTTGTGTTAGTGTGTGTGTTGCAAAGGGTGTCCTTTGCCGAGAGGATTAATCCTTTCCCGTACAGCACACACACACATACACAATCACACCAAAAAGAGAGAAGAAAAATGCTTCTGCTCACCAATACATATGCTTAACAAAACGACGTTATCTGAATTTTCCTACCCGGTTGGAGATCCTTAGATGTGAATGTTGAAGTGAAAATCAATATCCATCCGCGCACGCACTCACACAAACTAACAGCTTTATCCCTCCAGTAAAAAACAGGGTAACACCAACACTTGCACCACACACATACACACACTCTCTCTCTGGTTGATGTTGTGTACCGGTTTTTCTCGCTTCGATGTAGTGGTTACAAAAGTTAACGCTAATGTCATTACACCCTTGTGACTCTCCTTTTCCGGTGCATTGTATCCGGTGAATCTGTTTTCGTCGTTTTTTCTTTGTTTTAATCTTGGTACGCTATCACCCACGTCCACGTCATTCGGGCGTTGATATTTCCGGTATCACAATACTTGCTCACACGCGGTTGTTCATCTCTTCACATAAATACACCAACACACACACATATACACGCACACGTAAGGACACACAAGCGGCGATGAGTTTTCCCCGGTGTAAGGATTTTCTTTGTTTCCGCCGTTACATACCGCCCCGCCGGTCATATTTTCCCCCGTCGTCATCGTTGCCAATAGCGATGGGTGAAAATGGTACCGGATTAACCCCGGGGATGGACCACAACATTGATAAATGGAAATTAATGGTATCAAGCGCAAGCTTCTAAATGGGTGTTTCCCAAAAAGGCGGAAGTATTGTGGATTGATACAATCGAAGGAACCGATTTTACGAGATGGTTCACCAAAAACTTAATCCCTTTTCACGGACACTTGGGAGATACGGTTGTGTGGAAGGAATGCGACTTTTCTTAAGCCTCCCAATCGGTATCAATTGTCGGTGAGATTATAGTGCGTCGGGGGAATTTTTTGGCGACACCAGCCGGGAGCTTTCGCATTGGGGAAGGATGCGTGCAAAGCAGCCATAATTTCGCAAGCGTCCCTTTTTCTGTTGGCTTTATTATAGTGTTCTAAAGAAAGACAGCCGTAGTAAAGGTGTTTTGATGCTCTAAAAAGTAGGACACAATTAAACGGATCTGGCACCATCCTTCGGGGGTGCTCCAGTACGATAATACAGATGAAGCCATTAGTCCAACCTCCGAGCGGTTTTGATCCCCCTTCCAGGGGGTTTTCAAAATTCCTACTGCGTTGTCACCTCTTCAAATCTAAATCACTTTTTCCGCCTTTTTCCCGGGTGTCTTAGGAGTGGGAATATTTCCGGACGCATGAATTTGGTTAACACCATTTGCCAACGGAAGGAATGTGTTGGCTCAGGCTTTGCGTGCCCCATAACCATTAAAGGGATGCGGGAAAACGGAATTTTTAGTCACAAAAAAGGAGGATTGCTTCCTTTAATTTTGGTGCGATGTTATGGCGAACGCTTGCTTACAGGTCGACAAGTGTAAGGAATCTTATCCGTAATTTGAAATTTAGCGTAACAATGAGCTGTTTCGTTGATTTTGTTGAGAGTTCAGATTTGAAATTAAAGCTTGATTTGTCTTTTGTTTCATATATATTCTGGTGACTCTCAGTTTCACACGTTTAAAATAGTTATTAGTCATTGAGTCTACATCGTGCATTCCCATAACCATCCATCACACGAATGTGAATCACGAATTCGCTCAACGTGAACACGATTATTCATAAATTGCGACTATTAATTCATGCGCCGGTTTTGCGTAATCGTGTCCGGTTTTTCAAAAATATCGGAATAATAACAATCCAACTCTTATCTTACTCCTTCCAGTGGTGCCGGCAACGGAAGAAGAAAAGTGTCAAGAATGATAGATTGAAAGGTCTTTCGCGCTATAAACCATCATCGGAAAGATAAATATTAGACATGAAAAGAACCTCCCCACACACAGACTTGGAAGAAAACATGATATTTGGGAAGGGATTTTTATTTTTCCGTCCCAAGAACCTATCCTCGATAAGCCAAGAAGAAGTGTTTGCGAACCCTTTGTGTCACAAGGCCGTTGGGACAGAGGAAAGAAACATCTGCTTCGCAGCAGAAGACACAGTCAGACACAAATTCCCCTGTACGAGAGGCCACGCACACGTCTTCAAATTGTGAAAAAAAAGAGGACAAGAGCAGTAGTAACCATTTCTTGCTGTATGTTTTCTTCCTTCTCTGTACACAGCCAACGGCCCCCGGACCATTTCGCGATGATTCGAATTTGTGCGTAAAGCAAACACACACGGACCCTCACAAAGGTTGTGTGTTGCCCTCATCACCACCCGAGGGCGTTCGAAGCTCACCCCGGGAATGGGTTTGTGGAGGATGATTTTGTCAAAGTAACGGAACGCAAATGTGGCCCCAACTGGGAATTGGGCGAGCGACAGGGCCGGACTGCCGGCTTTCATCTGGTATCGAGGTCATGTCCAGTGTGAACGAAATCTTGTACCCGCGTCATGGTGACGTCATGGCGACATACTCTGATTGCCTTTAAGAAGCACACAGCAACGAATCAAAATGCATCGTAGCGTTGCGGCTTGTCTTGCCCGATTGGTGGTAACGAATTCTTGACTGCACCCGAAGGAAATGACAAAAATGACCCTCGAAACGCAACCCGGGCGCCAACTTCCGTTGCTGCCAACAGAACCAAAAAAAAAAAAGAAAGAACATCACTCGATCGTTAATGTCAGTGAGTGGCGTGCGCCTTTCGGTACGGTGTACGTATGCGACGGTTTGGAACTTTGCGATTTCCGATAGTCCGATGCCGGCTGAATAATAAGTATACCGGCCGGGGATTTTATTTCCCTCCGTCAGATTGGACGGAGCGCCATAGAAGGAGCACGAACACGAAGAGACAACCGAGTGGAGCAGCGGCGTTTTATGCGGATGTGATAACAGTCAGCACATTCGGAGCATGTATGGAGCCGAGAGGGCGAAATAAGATATCCAGGGTCATGGTGGTGGACAACACACGAAAAGTTATCGGATAAATCGAACTCCAGCTGCACTTGGGCGTGTCGGACACGTAACTGAGCAGTGGATATAATCGGTATCCGATAAAGTTGATAGATAACGTGTGCTTTGAGAGATAAAATGTGTTCGATTGTTCACCGAGCTTCCATGGGTCTGTCTTTAGCAGACTTTAGCATCGAAATCCTACTGGAGACATATTTCCCCAAGCGTTGAAAAGAAATTCTCGCTTCATTTAAAAAAACGATTAAAACTGTCTCAAGATGAATCGATTGTGAGTGTGTGTGTTTTTGTGTGCCATCGGCGGAGGCACGCGCACATACGACACCCCGCGGACTCAATGGGAATGCGGGCAAATGATTAGAACACAGCAGAAATTGATTGAATTAGCCGGGCGCGGGCCGACACGCACCTCCCAAAACTAGTCCGCCTGCTTTCCGCTTCAGATCCGCACGATCGTTCAAGCGATCGGGTCAGATTGATCTCTTGGGCGAACGCAATAGGCGACAAGAGCCGGTGCAATGTACTCACTGACTGTACGGGTGTGCGTGTATGTGTGTTTTACTTCACCCCTCAAAAGACCCACCCTCAGCCCCATTAACCTCAACGAAGCTAGTGTTGTGGCTATTTTTCGTTGCCTAATTGGTGCTGGTTGGTGATCACTTTGTTGGCAAAAATGTTTCATTAATTTGATGCAATTTAATTACGCTTCTGCTTTTTTCGACAAGCTAAAACTATAGTATGGTTAGGTAAATGTGTCGTAAATGATAGTAAACGAAAAATTAAGTACAAAAGCAAATGTTTGCGAAATGATTGAATGATGACAATGAAATGGGGCTTGTTTCTTCTTGTCTGTGAGAGTATTTTGGTTTGTTTGCCAGGTTTGTGGGGGTGTGTGAGAAGATAGTGGTAATGCTGGTGATGGTGGTGGTGGTGGTATTGTGTGCCATGTGACATGTGCGACGGTGTTCATTTTTAACAAGTCGTTTGTGTGCGATATTTGCTTCTTTTTACGGTAAGGACGATTTTATCCGCGTTAGGGCATTTAACGTTTAGCACGGCTTTGAATCGTGTCGTAACATACTGATACTGTTCTAATTAGTTCGATTTTACAAAATGCAATTGTTATGCATTGTTTATGTTTTGTGATTACCGAATACTTTGTACCGCGTGTGTTCGATAATAAACTTATCAAGACGCGCGTACATGAGAACGAAACAAGTAAAAAAACCAATAATTGGGTATAGAAACATGGGGGAGCAATTTAAACGTTGAAGAATGAAGATAAAATGAAAGATTGGATTGGCCAGATAGATGATATCGCAATAACAACACCACGTGCATCCTTAACTGACAGCTAAACGAGGCGTGAAGTTTGCGCAATCGCGTAACTGCATGCGATATCGCATACAATGTGGTGTGAAACCTTCGAAGCGGCGGCAGTGCTGCCAGTAGTAGAGGAATTTAAAAATTTGATTCAAAATAATAATTTTAATCTTGAAATAATAAAACTTCGTTAGGAGATGCACGTGGAGCGTTAGGCATTGATCTTTTAGGTTTATCAATTTTAAATTTTAAACTTAACTATTCATGCTGTATGGAAAATCACATAAAAGTAAGGTAAAAGGATACTCAAACGGGGTTAAAAACCAAATTAATTTTACAACGGGACGTTCCGTTACGCGTGACGCACGAACTAAAACTGATTGACGAGCTCAAAAGCTCGACACGAGCAAAAACACGACAGTTACGTCCGACAATTTGGGCCCTTAAAACACGAAGGGAAGAATCGCCCTACCGTACCTTTGCGTATGAGCAAACTAGTAACCCGGCGCAGTGCCTCACGCGGTGACTTGTTGAAAAATTTGGGTGTAAGATTTGGTGGTAGGGTGAGCGGTTTGCGGCTACCCGTACCCGCTGCCTCCCAGGCGCGCAGCGATCCCTGCGGATGTAGCCGGTCCAGGTTCTCGGTGGAGGCCGGTCTCGGGTGGCGCTGCTTCGGGTACCAGCCCCGGGCGGGACCGCCGGCCAGCCGCAGCATCTCCCCGTTGGCCAGCGCCTGGCTGATGCTGCGCTGTCGACTGCCGATCGTGGTCGAGGCACCTGTATGGTGGAATGAAGAACGGACGAACAGACAGACAGAAGGCGTTACGATATGGGTGAATGGAGTTAGTGTAGACGGGCGCTATTGCTGTTGTTGTGGTTGTGCCCCGGACTGGTGCACCGATTTCGTCCGAAATTAACCATCACCCGGGGTTGGATGTGCGTTTTAGAGAAAATAATGTGCGACTGAGGGTATTATTTACGTTGCTTTGCGACTGTTCCGAGTGTGGTTTGCCGGCGAAAAGGGTTTAGTATTGGAGGGATACAGGATGAATACATACTGATACCGACGACGGACGATCCGAGACTGCTGGTGGTGGAGTTGGTTCTGGGTGCCGTGCGACTTCCGCTACCGTGCGGTGGAACTTCTGGCGCACGTCGATGTGGTGTTCTTGGTATGTCACAGCTGCAAAGGAAGTAAAGCAGTAAAGAGAGAGAGAGAGTTAGATGCTGTTCTATAACATAATAATAGGTCGAAATAAGTGTTCCGTGAGAAGTGTGCTGCATTAATTGCCTAAAAACCTGAAAGGTTTGTGAGTCCTCATTTGCTTCTTAAAGGTAGCTCTCTATTAAGCTCTATCCTCAGTAAGAAGTGCAGTCTGTTCAAATTAGCGCAACCCTCAGGATGCAGCTATGCATTCACTATGAGGCTCTGCTATTTCGTCACTAGATTGTCTTAACTACGTACCTGCCCTCAATTTGAACTACAATAACAATATGTAGATCAACCTTGTCCTTACTACGAAGTTCAGCTCTCGTTTTGAAGTTTTATTCTAACAAAGAAATGTTTTACGCTCATTATGAAGCTTTGTCCTCTGGCTCACGAACCATTTCTCGTTATCGCCACTATAACGCCCTGGTTTCACCTGGTAGCTCTAGTGTTCTACCCTTTAAAAGCAGCACTGTCCTCACTACGCAGTCATGTCCTCAGTAGATCACTAAGCACTCACTATAAAGCTCCTCCTTTATGAAACGTCTGTGCCCTTACTATGAATGACTGTCATTGCCTTTCCTTTCAAGGACAGTTTCAAAATTGTTCTCCATCTCCAAATCGATCTGCCCTCACTATGAAGCTCGATCCACATTAGGTAGCTCGTTCCTTGTTATGAAGCTCACAATGTAGTTCTTTTTAATTATCAAACTCTATCCTCACTAGGTTGTTTTATCCTTGTTGGTATACTCTATCCTCATTAGGTACTTCGCACTAGGCAAGCCGCTATGCGTCACCTCCCACTTCCGAGTAAGTAGCTGTCTCTACTTCTTTAACATAGCTACGACACAACACTAGCCGCAACACTTACCCTCGGGCAAAGATGGGTGTCTCCGGTAGGCTGCAGGACGTTTGCAGCGATCTTTCCTCTCGGGGACTTTGTGCGGTGCGCTTCTGGTAGCCACCGGTGATGACTCTTCGACGCGAGTTGCATCCGGGCAAATCGGGAGGAAGTGTACCGGGGGCGTGCGGGGACGTCGACGAACCAAACGAACCGTTACGGTACGATTTACTGAACCCAGCATCCATCGATCTGGAACGTGAAGCAAAGAAAATTTGTATAATTTGAATCTCTCGGCAAATTCAGATAAAAGGTACCTTGTTTTAAGCGTATTTATCGATGGTCCACGGTGTGGGGGAATCGCAGGCGGATGATCTTCTCGGTAACCGTGTGATAGCTGTTCATGCTTGGTGGAACCGTTCGGAGCACCGTTGCTAGCACGGTTCCGTGAACTGATGCGTATACCGTGCATCTGATGTATGACCTCTGGTTCTTCCGTTGGCGATGGAGGCAATGGGGGAAACTCATCACTGTCCTGCTGGAAATGATAAAAAGTGATTCGCGTTAATGATGGTTCCCGTATAAACTATTCAACTACTAAACTAACCGGTTCCGGGCTGGATGATGGCGGCGATGGTGGCAACGGGCCGAGGCCTGCCTGCGACAGCAGCATTTCTTTGGCACTTTCTGATTTATGAACACCTAGACGAAAACCTAGTGGACGTCTTGCTGGAGGTATGTCTGTGGATGTGAGAGGGAAGCGAATTAGGGGCAATTGTCGCCTGGTGGACACCAGTGTGATGCGGGTCGTCACTTACCGGCTACTCTAGCAACGGATATATCACCACGTAATAAAGCACTAATGTTATCTTCTATCTTGCGCAGCGGGGCACCTCGTTGTGTGTCGCTGTCCGCCTCTTCGTCCTCTTCGATTGGCGGGGCCAGTTCTCGTCGCGGTGTGGCCAAACCTTCGGCTGAGGGAAAAGAAGATAAGTTTGAGTGAAATGTTGAATACAAGTGTTGAATAAAATGTAGTATGCCAGCTTGAATGCAAGCCCAATGAGAGCGATTAGAATGGCGTGCAAGCTGTGGTTGCAAGAAAATGTGTTAAACGAAAAGTTTGAAGCTTTAAAAATACATAAATTTATATTCTAATTTGATGTATTGTTGAACGAAAATTTTGATGAACAATATACAAAATAGTTCATTCTGTTTTCCAAACCCAAAACGAGAGCGAGAAAGTTTTCCTCATTACACAAAAAGTGTCCAACATAATATGATATGGGTATCATCTTTTTCACGGCTTTTTTTTCGAATTAAAACAAAAAAAAAAAACAAACAGTTCCCCAATTTGTAGTAGAACTTTCTCGAATGACCTACCTAGACGCAACCAAACAACGGACCAAACCAGGCAGAAGGAAAGAATGTTACTGATAAAGAAAGGACCCCAGTACCACCAGGCCTTACATTGTCCTGCTTCCATCTTTCTGTCCGCTCTAATGGCATCCAATCTCTTTACATTCCTTCGGTAAGTGGGATGGGCAAGAAGATGGCTAGTTGGGGCTGAAGGTGTAGTTTATATTTTGAATGCTTACCGGCGGCCTGAATGAAAAATGTCCCCACTGGCCTAATCAAACCCTCTGCACGAAGAAAGCAAGCAGAGATGTGTATAGAACAGCTTTTTTTTTTTTAATTTCAACCTTTTTTACAATTTACGTGAAAGGGGACGATGAGGACAAAAAATTAGCCATCCTAGTATGTTTTGTTCCACTTTGGAAATTAGGGAACGAGTTGGTTGACGTTTTGCTTTCCGTTTTGAGGAACGACACGGAAGGCGTAAGGAAGATGGAGCGTAGAATTTCGCATTCTTAGCGGTTCTAATTAACTGATGATGATGACGACGGTGTGTCGCGTAAGCAGCTTAAAGGTTGCCGATGCCAAAAAAAGGGAAACTTTCGAGTATCGTAAAGAAAACCGAAACCCAAAGTCCAATTAGCCCTTAAGGAGGAAGCTTTTAAACAGCAGCTGCCTGGTTTGCTTCTGTACGCTGATGACCGCTGGGCAATTGTCAATGGTGTTTAGAAATATTGGCCTGTTAGTGGGTTGGATGAGCTTTTCCGTCTTGGTAGTTCTAATCAGATTCCGGATCTGGTTGGATGGATATGTCCAATCTCACAAGTAATTTATTCCATCCCCTTTTAAAAGCAGCCACAACGCCAAACAGCAAATATTTCACGCTCGATTTTGCTTACCTGTTGCGGAGGATGTTAGCGGCGGCGTGATGGTAGGCAGCGAGGATACACGTAGCAACGGATTGTCGGAGGAACTACCGGCAGTTGCTACACCCGTTCCGATACAACCGTTCAAGTGGGTGCTGGTGGTGTTACCGGCAGCTCCGTTGCCACCGTTTGCACCGCCGGACGAGTTGTCCAGTGCCTGCAGCGCATCGAACGTGGAACTGTACGTCTTGAACTCGGTGTACCGGGCCGACACGACCGGTTGCGATGGTGCGGCTGATTGCGGTTGATTGGCGCCAGCAGGCCCGGAACCGACGTTGACAATGCTGGTGTTGGCGATGGTCCCACCGTTGCTGGTGGTGCTGGTGCTGCTGCTACTGCCGTTGTTGACAGCCGTGGATGCTTTGGTGCTTTTGCTCAGGCTATTGCTGCCACCGACCGCTAGTGGACCACCGTTGCTGATGAGACCGTTCAGTGCGTGTAGTGGGGCTGAGGCCGGTAGGGCACCGAGTGGCGAGGAGGCGTGATGGTGGGCGGCCACCGGCGAAGGATAGCTTCCGGTCGGGGTGGTGATCTTTATAACATTAGTTGAAAGCTCTGAGGTAGTAGGTGAACTTAAGTCTAATGATAATCGTGACCTGAAAGTAAAGCGAACGAGCAAAACGGGTGTTGGTGGTTAAGCGAAAAGCAAGTCGATGTTTTTTGTGTGTTTGGACGATGCACAGGAGAAAGCATTGCATTGCTGCAACTTCGGACAGGCTGCCCAGCAAGCGTATAGACACACTCTAGATTAAGGTTATGTTTGTCCTTCCGGAAGACGAAACAACAGACGATCTCATCAGCAGAATTACAACGCTATTATGGTACCGAGAATGGATTCTTTTGGGGAAAAAAGCTTTTCAGCGCTTTTCATAAAACAGCTTCTTTCTTGGACGGGGAAACTTTCGACATAAACGTCCCGCTCAAGTGGCAGAAAGAAAACGAGCTATCCCATTCATCACAAGAAGATGCTTGTGTTGGCTTCTCGTCCGTTGAGGTGTTTTAGTTCGTTACCATCTTCACCAGTCAGCTGCAGACGAGCGATGATAAGAGAAGCCCCATATGCCCAAACCCCGTGCTGCGAGACGATGCTTTAATCATGAAATTGGGATGGAGGTCATCCATTTGTAAACGGGCAGAGGACGAGAGATTCCTTTAAACGAGAGCAAGATGAAAGGCACTGACTGTTGCCTGATGGTGATGATGGCGGCAAACGCAAGCGTTCCTTCGGCGGGTGCATGATGTTGTTGACTTAATCAACACAACCGTGGGCAACTTACCTTGGGGAAAGTACGGAGTTGGGTAGCTTTTGGGGTGCCGATGGAGATGATTTGAGGAGCGATACGCCAACGGCGGTCTTGCCGGTTGCGGACAGGCCAAGATCGATGCTGTGGCGTGATTTGGGCGTGATCATCGAAGCCGGAAAGACGGGACTGGGTAAACCACGCAGGATGTGATCCTCGTCGAGTGAGTCGGGCCGTTGTACAGGGGCGTCCGGTCCGACGAGGATACCGTTGCTGCTGCTGTTGTTGTTCGCTTCCGATTCGAGGCTGGCCAAACGTTGCCTTTGCCGACGTCCCTTGCGTATGATGTACGTGCCGCGCCCGCTAATGTCCGGGATATGTGGTATGAGGTCGTCTAAAGTAGTGTGGAAAATAGGGAAGAAAAGCGAGAGTGTTAGATACCGGAACACCACTGGGGTGATGTGAGTGTCAGTAGCGTTGTTGTTGTGTGTATACCAGAATCGGAGTAAATGGAGGCCGCTTCATCCTCGGTACTGCAGATGGGTATGTCCGGTGGATCGGGCCACTCGTTCGATTCGCTCTTGATGTTGCTTGGCGTTGATTCTAGACTCGACTGCGAACTGGTTGCGTGCTTGGGACCAGCTTTCCGTCGGCCAACCACCTGCAATATACAAAAACAGGAAAAATACGAGATCAAAACTTTGCATTGTTGATGAAAAGATAGAAAGAAAAAAAAAACGAAATACAATTCACTGCATAGGATGGTTCCCTACGATCAGGTGTACGTTTGTTCGGTATCATGTTTGACTTTTGCATGAATTATTGCAAACACGGTCCTAGGTATGTTGCTTTGAATATTGAATACACGGAATCACACACGGTGGAGCAGCAACCGACATGTTGTACGAACTTTTTAGGATGTTATAAAACAAACAAACAAACAAACAGAACATGTCAGTGTTCAATTTAACATGAGGCAGCAGTGCATGATTCTGCAGGAGAAAATGGACATGAAAATTGACTTCATCGGTAGTGGATGAACTAGGAAAATATTCCCTTGCCAACCACCAACAACAGTATGTGTGTGTGTGTGTGTGTGTCCAGCTGTCAATTTACATTAATTTAATTTTATAGTTTAATTTACTACCATCTACACTGCTGGTTGCAGTGAAGTACGAAGTTCCAGCAAGAAAACAATCCGGAAGGACGCAATCCGGCTGTCGGAAACTGATGGTTTGGATTCCGTGGAAGGGCACGTGTTAGCCGTAAGTGTGTGTCTGTGTGTGACCTTTATGTTTTCCTCGCCATTACCTTATGGGTTGGGCTGTCTCTGGTGTGTGGTGGTGATCTTTACAGAAACTGTCAGTACATTAGACGCTCATCCACGTTCACGGGCAGTCCAGAGAGTTCGGGACATTGACAAATGAAGCTAATGATCCCGGACCGTTCTTGCGGCGCAGAAACATTTGAGGTCACGTGTCAAGCGTATGTGAAGTGTCAACGTCCCGGACTTACATGTGCAAGTGTGGTTGGTTGGTGTGGTGATGGCGGTGTTAGTTCCAAGACTTTGGGACTGTCCCAATGGACTCTTAGCGGTTCACACACGTTCTTCACAACACCGACGACCGGTTGGAGTGGAAAAAGCCCTTCTGGACTTTCACTAACGTGTGTGGCATATTAGGGGCACCGGAATAGTTGGTGCCATTTCCAACTGTCAACCACATTTCAACCAGGTAATCTAAATCGGTTAAGTGGAGCAGTCGGGATATTGGTGGTTTTGTTATTTGGGGTTGGACAGCAAAACTACTACAGTCAGCGTTCTAGTAGATTTATTTCGGTTTTACAATAATTGATAAATTGACAATACGGCGTCGTGCCGTCATAATGGATAATAAATAAATAAAAAAATAAAAATAATTGATAAATTTTACAAATGTTTAAAAAAAAATCTTATTTAATGTTCCGAACAGTTAGGAGGCGTTAAAATTACTCAATTCGTTTTCGGAACTCCTTTTTTCACTTTTCATGCAACGAAAAGTGCACTCAGCAAACTGAATTCATGACCAAAGTGGTCGCTAAATATGCAA